>JAJOZX010001605.1:0-97500 GCA_023014485.1 Bathynomus jamesi
TATCATGATATTGCATAACTCGGAATCTAAAAATTCAGGACTGACGTGTTTTATTGTGAAATTCATCCCATATATATATATATATATATATATATATATATATATATATATATATATATATATATATATACTATATATATATATATATATATATATATATATTAACGATTGGTTAGGTTAAGTCGTAATATTTTCGTTAGTTATAACGTTTTATTGATTAGGTTACGCGGACAAAGTTGGGGAACGCAAACTACACTAGAATAATGTAGGGGAACGTAAACTACATTAGGCACCACAGGGGGACGTAAACTACACTTGCTCCTCTTTCAATGAGAGTTTACTTACAAAAAAATTATGGAAATTTAATCTTAAAAGTCTGCGCGAGTTTTGCAGATTTTTTCAGAAAAAGTACAGCCATATAATTTTTCACAAACTCTTCAAAAGTCCTGCGGAAACTTTGCAGATTTCTTCGAGAAAGAAATTTACCAAAAGTTGCTTAACACAAACATTTTAAAATCATTCCCGAAGATAAAACAATAAACTCAACAAACTCAAAATTTATCATTTGGACATGTGAACAGAATTAAACTCAGATCACGTGAAGATCTGTCACCCAGCGCTTTTTTTAGTTAGCTTTATAAGGCTAACTAACAAAAATATCACGACCTAACCTAACCAATCGTAAGGGGTACAGTTGACCTAACGATGGTTAGGTTAGGTCGTGATATTTTCGTTAGTTAGCCTTATAAAAGCTAACTAAAATAGGCTGGAGTGACGGATCTTCAGTTGATCCTTAAACTCTAACAATTGCCAGACACTTACAGTAACAAAGTTCTTTTTTGGCCTATACCACCTCATTTACAAAATGAGGTCTGAACCGTAACTTAAACTCTTCCAACAAACTTCACGTGAAACAGGGGAAACAATGAGATTCAAATTTTTCGAACAACAAACACTTTTACAGTCGGCTTATAAAATTAAACAGCGCCACAGATTTCAAAGCTTTTCCGCACTTTAACTTTTGAGGACTGGCCTACAACTAGCTCTAAGTTACACCTTAGGAATAAAGAAACTCCTCTCTTTAGTGTCTAAAGAACCTATTTTCATTGCATTACGATATTCGTATAAAACTTTCTGAACTCCTCCTATTGGTCAAACCTCAATTTCGCTATTAATAATTATCTTCGCCTTTCCGCAAGAAAAGATTAAATTAAGAATTTCTTCTCTTAGAACACTCTTCAGGCGATATATTCTCTTAAGCGTATCGAGATTTTGACATATAAGAATTAAAACAAATCTCAAACGTTCTATTAAACTTTACAAGCTCAAAATGAAAAAAATTCTTACAGCGAGGGATTCTTAATTTATCGACAGATTAATTGCGGACTATAAATCGGATCACCTGAAGATCAGGGCCTCCATGTATTCTTGTTTTTGCTTTACAGTACCAAATATAATAATAAATTGAATTGAATGCCCGGTTAGGTCAACTGTACGCCATTGACGATTGGTTAGGTTAAGTCGTGATATTTTCGTTAGTTTTAACCAAGATATCATTTGGTAACTGAGGCTGGGGGCCCTGATCTTCAGGTGATCCTATAAATCTTTCCCTGCGATGTCAAACAACAGTTCGTTTTCTGATAACACTCTCAGCCCTTCGGCACGATCTTGGGTATCGGATTAAGTCAGGTCCCTCATCGTTATAACCATTTTTTTATTTATATTTCAATACACAAATTTGTCGTTACGACAACTGGTACAAAAATCGTATCCAGTCAGAAATAAATACAGAATAGAAGTATGACAACATTAACATCTAAATTAGTTGCTATGAAACGTTACACACGTACATTGCGTCATAGCAATCGTGGAAATTTGCGCGTAACTATTATTATTTTATACCCATTGACATTTTAGATGTGTCCGAGCTTAAAATGTTGTTTCAGAACAAAAGAAATCGTACATACGAAACTTGTGTAGGTTACAAGTTATATTATACACGGGGCAAGGAGGTCCATGTTAAATCCGGACCAATCCAATTCACGAACGTCATTATGATATAGGAATTCTATTTTACTGTCGCCTAAAATATCCTCCCGATCTCGTGGACCTTACATCTTGACCTTCCGAAATCAATGCTTGTTTAAAGGGTTGGGAGCTATTGAAGAGTAGGGACCCCAGCCTTCTTTAGTTAGCTTTATAAGGCTAACTAACGAAAATATCATGACCTAACCTAACCAATCGTCAAGGGCGTACAGTTAACCTAACGATTGGTTAGGTTAGGTCGTGATATTTTCGTTAGTTAGCCTTATAAGCCTAACTAAAGAAGGCTGGGGTCCATATTCTTCAATAGCTCCAAGGGTTGTACTAGAAATAAAACAAACTTAATGTCTGTATAATATTACTTTCATTATCATATAAATTTAATTAATGTACGCAAGCGCATTGCCACTATAATGTGTGTGCGACCTTGGAATGATCTTGTATACCTTTTCATAGGGTGTAAATACTAAAATATTACGTGTACATAAATATAATAATGTAGATAGTATTTCTCCACATTTTATGTACCCAGAATAAAAGTTATCTTTTCCAAAATGCAAATATTTTACCATATTCCAAATGACGGCGAATATGTGTCTCATACCATCGGTGAGTGACCTTGAAAATGCAAAACAACATTGTATAGAATGTATAATAAAGCAGAATGTACGTTAGAATTGAATCCTTTGCTGAAATTCCTAATGATAGTATACTGAAAGACAAATTATGTAACGTTCACTAAGTCATTCAAATGATAGAGGAGTGACGACGTAAAAGGTGAATTTCTAGTAATTCTTATGTATGAAAACATTCGATCTATCAGCCTTCACGATCAAGCGTGGAGAGAGAAAGTACTCGACATTCAACAACGGGAGGTAGGCGGGGAGGCATCAAAGGAATGAGTGAAGCCGGTTCATTCCCGTAGGATGTAGCTCAACGGTTTGAAGTACACAAGAAAATCGTACACGGTTAGGTTGAAGGAAGCGTTAAACTCTGGAGGAAGTATATCTATAAGGCCAAGATCGGGTGGTTCGTGTAAAACGAACGAAGATGAGGGCCGAGCTATTATAATGCTTTGATATACATATGCTGAAAATATATCTAAATAACCCTTGAAATGATGTGCAAATAGTTTTGGATTATTTTACTTGTCATAATTAATAGAGATACAATTAATATATAACTTTGCACTATATAATCTATATAATACTATAGACCAAGTTTGCATGAATCCTTTTACCAATGCGAAGGATGTTATTTAGCAATTAGATTTGCCCTGTTGTATGTGATAATACTGTCATTCGTCGTCTGGAACAAAACAATATCGAACACCATATTCCTGCCCAAAAACCTCTCTTAGCGCACCGCGTGAAGATTTTACAATTATATTTTGCTCGACGAAATGAATTTTGTGGAAGAGTTGTATTTTGAGATGAGAAAACTACAGTAGTTACCCCTTTTTCTTTGATGTATTCAATCTGACGTGAATGCAACGAGTCCTTTGCTTATATTGAGGTTCTGGATATAGTAGGTTAGATGTAGCTGTAACCCCTAGATCCTGCCACAAAGGTGGATCCTACCTGCTTTGCAGATAGCTGGTGAGAAAAGCTATATTTTTCGGACCTCTTTGCGGGTGACCCGTTGCCCACGTCGGGCTAACATCAGGAAAAAGAAAAAAACTATAGTGTTTGTACATTTACCATTACTTATTCGGACTATAGTGGATTTAATTTTCCCAGAAGAGTTCCTTGTTCCATGCCGGTCTGTGTGTATCATGAAAAAAACCTCAGGGGACCATTCTGAGTTCAACCCATACAGTTATATATATATCAGTGGCGATTTCTTAATGAATGCAACGCATGCAATGCATGCGTTAATATATTCTCTTTCAGATCTAAGTAAGGATTATAATTGACAAAAATAATTTTCAGAAACTAAAATAGGCTAAGGCTTCAATCACGCATTACTGGCTATTGGCGTGTAAACAAAATTATGTCTTATTTCATTAGACAATTAAGAACATTTTTCTGTACACAGATCGAAATACTTGTAGCTAAAGCATTCACTAATTCAGTCTGGGTACAGAAAAATGTTCTTAATTGTCTAGTGAAATAAGACATGATTTGTTTACCCGCCTGCCTTGGGCAATTTTTTAAGGAGACTTCTCAACTATCCATAAGATATTTTTTTGAGCCTCATAGCTAAATCAAAAGGCACATATGTTTTAAAATATAGCTTAGAAATTTACTTAATATTTTACTTAAAATAATTAAAAAGCTTTTTGTTCTGATTTTTTTATTAATGAAAATAATACGCATGCATGCAGTTTTTATAGTGCATTCACCAAAAAGTAAACATCTGGCAATTCTGACAAGGCTTCTTTCCAGTACCACAGCCGCAAGCACCACTTGTGTTCGGTTCCCTTTTGTGCTTAGTTATTTTGGATAATCAGTTAAATAAATTATAGCATTGTAGTGCCCATAATGACTGACGATGTGTTTAATCAATTGAAGACTAGAAGATTTTACTCTCTCTCTTTTGATGAGAAAAAGCGCATATTGAATAATGGCAGACCGATTCCACATTTGAATTTAAGCAAGAAAATAAAGGCTTCACTAGGAAATTTAATCCTAAGCTGTATGATGATGTTCCCTGGTTATGTGGAATATTTCAAATAACATTGTACTGTTGGTCGTGTTTCCTATTTTCAAGAGATAACTCTGTGTGGAATTCTGTAGTCGTGGATACGACGATTTAAACAATTTACATACTGCAATTTCTCGCCATGAAAATCTCTTGCTCACATAAATGCATTTGTTGATCTTAAAACATTTGGAAAGTCAGAAAGAATTGATTTAATACTCGACAAGCAGAAATCAGTTGCCATTTCCAGACTAACAAAGAAGTTAATAAGAATCGAGAAATTTGAAACGTTTGATTAGGATAACATGTTTTTTAGGTATGCAAGAATTAGCATTTCGCGGTCACAATGAAGAAGAAAACGCTGACAATAGGGGTAACTATGTTGAATTGGTATTTTGTATGGGAGAATTCGATGAAAAGCTTCAAAACCATTTAAAAACTGCGACTGTTTTTTAAGAGAACATCATCTGCTATTCAGAATGACATAATTCAATCTATTAGTGCAGTTATGTTAGAACAAATAAAACGTGAGCTTATCGACTGCATGTATGTGGCGATTTATTAGATGAAACATCTGATGTCAGCTGTTTTTCTCAACTCTCTACTGTTGTTCGTTATGTTAATAAACATGGGAGAGATTTGTGAACGATTTATAAAATTCAATGACGTCAGCAATGATAGAAGTGCAGGAGCGATTTTGATTTATCTATAAGGCAACTAGGTGAACTGGGCTGTTTGAAAAAATTAGTTGCTCAAAACCTACGACGGTGCTGCTGTTATGGGGAGCGATCTTAATGGAGTACAAACAAAGATTAGAGAAACTACCAGAGGCTATTTTCTTCACTGCTACGCCCATAAACTTAACCTTGTTTTATCCCAAGCTGTCGCTGAAATTTCCGAATGTAATAATTTTTTTTCAGTATTAGGAAGTTTGTCATCATTTTTCAGCAGTTCAACTAAGCGAACTTCAATGCTTGACAAAGTTGTTGGAAGCGTTTCCCTAAACTGGCTCCAACGCGGTGGAACTATTCATCTCGTCTAGTTGAAAGAGTTAAGGAAAATAAAGATATAATAGATCTTTTAAAAAGCATTCTTGAAAACCCAAAGAAATTTGATGAAAAAAACAAAAAATAGTGCACGCGGATTGCTTGCTGGTATCGATACTTTCGATTTTAATTTTTATTAGAAGTATTTTCTTCAATTTTTCATTTTACTGAATATCTATTTAATGTGCTGCAAACAAAATCTATGGATATTGTGTATAGCTCAATCACCGTTGAAAGCACTATGAAAAAAATCAAACAAATAAGGGATACAAATTTGCAGATATGTGGGACTTGATAACAGAAAGATGTGTGAACCTGTATGTAAAAGGAAACAGAGTCTTTCTCCACAAGAGAAGTATAGTCAACTATTTCATGAAATATTCGATAATATACTTCTTCAAATGAAAGAGCGTTTCAGTTCAATGGAAAAATTGGAATTCATTGAGCTTTTAGATTGCAAAAAATTTGAGTTCTATGATGTTACTTGAGTTTCCTCGTCTCCGTTCTGAATTGTGTGTTTTATATTCGCACAAATCTTTTGCCAAAAGAATGTTGCTGAGTTCCTAAAATATCTACTGGAAAGCGAAATGCACAAAGGTCTTAAGGAAATATATAAATTGACGAATTTGATTCTAACTATACCAATATCGACAGCAAGTGTTGAGCGATCATTTTCTGCGCTTAAAAGAATTAAAAGTTATTTACGGAGTTCCCAAAGTGAAGAAAGGCTATCTAATCTTGCCTTAATTTCAATTGAAAAAAATTTCATCAAGAAGCTTATGGAGAATCGAGAGTACTTTTACAATTTGGTCATCGAAGAATTTGCAGGAAAACTAGGAGAGCAGAATTTCAATTCAAATAATGCTTCACAATTATTTAAGGTAAATTTTAAATTTGTATCTTTTTCTTTAGATCAATTCGGTAACTACTATATATAAATATGTCTAATTTTTTGTTCGCATATTTAAGCCTAACATTAAATGAACTTTCCTTCAAAGAGGTCCCCAAAAGTTTGTAAAACACCTGTAACTTGCTAAGTTCTATGTAAACAATATGCAAAGTTTGGGCAAGAGGGTTAGGCGGATGTTTTTCTTCCATTCCATAACATTGCATGCCTGAACAAAAATGTCACGAGTCGCCACTGATATATATATATATATATATATATATATATATATATATATATATATATAATATATTTTTTTTTAAAGAGAGAGAGAGAGAGAGAATTCGGATATATAAAGATTTACCAACGCCTCAATGTAATCACTTTATTGCACTTCCAGATATTTAAATATTACCCTGAAGATGGTGCCGCAATGGTACAGAAACGCTGGTACATATTTGTTTCAATTTCATTGAACGATTAGGCGTAAGAAAGACCGATGGCATATATATATATATATATATATGAAAAATTATTTCACGAAAGTGACACGTGAAAAGTATTTATGATGAATAAAACCACGAAGGAAAAAGAAACACAAAGGGGTGCTCAAGCGCTTTCGTCTAATGACATCCTCAGGAACACTGGAGTGAAAGGACAGATCAAGGCAATATATAGGTTACAAAAATAAACATACATACATACACATTCACATATATATACATATATATATATATATACACATATATATATATATAAAATATATACATATATATAGTAAGCATAGAAAAAAAAAAAAAAAAAAAAAAAAATTGTGGGAGGAGCCAACATTTATATGGTCACAGAAGACTAAAGAAATAACAATAAATATAAATATAAATTGAGAAAAAATTAATTACAAAATAGTGCCTTAGTGATATATATGTCACAGCCTAAATAATCACTCCAGTGTTCCTGAGGATGTCATTAGACGAAAGCGCTTGAGCACCCCTTTGTGTTTCTTTTTCCTTCGTGGTTTTATTCATCATATATATATATATATATATATATATATATATATATATATATGAGGAGAGTAGTTTGCGAGAATGTTATCAATACCACAATAAGGAACGACTAAAGTCGTGTATAAACTATTATATATATATATATATATATATATATATATATATATATATATAATATATATATATATATATATATATATATATATATATATGAACGGATTCCAACGCGATGTAGAAACCCAATCTTTACCATGTCCTTTATCCATTCTCGAAGTATACCTCCAATAGGCGACAAAACAGATACCTATCTCCTCGTTTTGTTATTGAGTCGGAAATGAATTCGGAGTAATAAAACCGAGATTGATATCGGAGCTGCAAAACTCGGAGACCATATATGACGCGTTCGGTGGAGAAGGGGCGAACGCCACAAAATTCTAAAAATGAGTATTTTGTCGTATAATTATCCTTTAAAACCTTTGCTTTACCTATGCAAAAAATTAGATGTTAGTCTGCACTCTTTCACGGTAAAATTTAGGTTTTAATGTATCTCAGAGAAATTCACTCCGCATCATTGCTTCACATTGAACACATCTATCTACTTTCTGGTCACTCGACAATGCCCTGTGATGCTCAATTTGGCCAAATTGAACAAAATATAAAAAATAATTACAGCAATATTATTTACACCAAAAAAGATTATGTTACGGCCATAACTACAGCCGTTTCGCAGCGCTTCCTAGTTGTAGAAGTGAAACAGGCTGATTTTCTCGATTTTGACGTCCTAAAAACGTGCATTGTCATTAGGAAATCAACAACTACTAAATTTACAGATGCAAGAAAGTTAATATTTGACTTTCAACACAAAGAAGGCTACGTAATATCTACTGCATACCGCACAACCCCAGATAATAGCCATCCGTCAGACTGCAGAAAGGGAAAAAATCCTACAGTGTCAGTTTATTCAATCTAGCCCAGCAGACACTGCAACCAAAGTATTCCCAATTGCTGCCAATAACTAAGGAAAAAATAAAAGATCTCAAAGAATTATCAGACCTAATGCCTGCAACTGCAGTGAACTATTATACAAGATTGTTAAAGGAACTGGAAGAAACCGAAACAGTTGAAGTAGGTAATACAACATTCGACGAAGAGGACCAAATAATGGATTACACCAGTTAACATCAGAAGCTATCAATAAATAATATTGTAAAATTTCTTGGCGTTTTATTATATCGACATATTACACAACAATATTTTACTCAAATATAACCGGAAAAATACAAAGGTTTAAAGTTTACAAACTTTAACTGCATTTTGTGGCATAATTCGAAAATGTTGCGTTCGCCCCTTCTCCACCGAACGCGTCATATGTAAATGCGTTATATCTTATTCTTTTTTTATTATTTGGATATTTTCAATATAAGTAATGTCACTCGGCTACTCTATATTTCTTATTCAATAAAAAAATACTGGAACAGCCAGTATATAACTCGTTATTAAATGTATGTTGATCGTGCCTGGTGGTGTCTGGAAACACCACTAACAACACATGGTGTATGAAGCGCCGCAAGTATGGAATTTAACCTTTGTGTGTGCGGAGATTTCGGGGTGCTGGTCTACCAGGATTCCAGTGTGAATGAATGTTTATCCCTTAGTTTCTATCTTTTGTCTTCTTTATTACCTTCATTTTCCTTTATTACTTCACTCCAACTCATTTGGGAAATCAGATTTTTTTTATTATTATTTATTATATATATATATATATATATATATATATATATATATATATATATATATATAGTTTGCGCAAAAAGTATCGTTCTGATATGTTCCCTGATGGCTTACTATGTGAACGAGTTTTTTTTTTTTTTTGTACATGTCTTTCGTTCCAGGAAGGAATGACTGTGAGGGCCTAAATACTTGGCTTCAGAAGAGAAACTACATATCATAACTGGGCAAAGAGGATCTAACCACAAAACTCAAATCCAAGCGCGCACTGGTTTCTCAAAGCCAACCATTCGTTGGTGGCTCAAACGAGCAAAGGACTTGCCTACCAACACCCAGAGCTGGGCAATAAATACATTGAATGTATTTAAATACTAAATACTAAATACATGGGAGAAATGTATTTAAATACTAAATACTAAATACATTTTACGAATGTATTTAGATACTAAATACAAAATACATCAATTGTATTTAAATACATTTGTAAATACATTTTAAATACATACAAATTTTAACATATGCATTCACTAATTCACTAAGCCATGACACGCACGCGATAAAGAAATCAACCGCTTTCGACTAAGAGTGACACACAACTGATTGAACTGACACGTTGAAACATGAACCATGCTGTACTACACTGTCGACGCGTCGTACTGTGCTAGTACAGAACGTGTATTAAACCAGTAAAAGTATTTACATTTTTATATTTTGAGTATTTAAATACATTGTATTTAAATACTCATTAAAGTATTTAAATACTATATTTAACTACATGAAAAACAATGTATTTATAAATACAGTTCTAAATACACAAATGTATTTAAATACAAATGTATTTAAATACTACCCAGCTCTGCCAACACCACACCGTCTCAAAAAAGAAAGTGCTCTGGCAACCTAACCTAACCTAACCTTTTGAAAGACAAAACTTTTGACTGACGGACCAAATTCTCATATTATTAAGAAATTGTTCGTGGCTGAAAAATCTATGGACAAAAATACTGTTGAGCTGAACTTACAAAGACGACTAAACAAAATAAATCTTAACCAAAGCAGATTTGGCCAATTGAGTTGAACTTGAAGCACGTATAATCTGCCTCGAATTTTCAATTTATCATGTCCCGAATCAAGTCGTGTTCGTGAATTAATTTTGCGAGAGTGATCACAGTGCCTGAACTGCATGAGGACTGCACAAGAAAACTGTTTCAGCAAATCTTCAGGTTCCCCTCTAGGTGAGTCACGTTTGCTATTCTATTTTTTTATAATCTCTGATACACAATATTAATTTTGTTAACGAATATCTAATGAAATTAAGGTAAAACCTAACTTTTGCATTATGGGCCTCACCAATGAAAATGACTCAGGAACGTCACCGATATATATTATCAGGTCATCCCATAAGTAATGCCGTTTTTTAGATCGGAATTTGAAGGACAAAAAAAAAAACTCAACTGAAACTTTTTAATCTAGTATATTCCATCGGAATCAATGACACTCTGCCAACGTCCTACAAGCTTTTCAATGCCATGTTTATAAAATCCAGGCGGTTTTGAGGCAAAAAACGTACAAAGACTGGTGTGCAGGTCATCTAAAGAAGTATACTGTTTCTCGTCAAAACAGTTTTGCAGACTCCTGAAGAGATGATAATCTGAAGGCGCAAGGTCTGGAGAATATGGAGGATGTGGAAGTTTTTCCCATCCAAGCTCCTCAATTTTTGCAGAAGTGATCCGAGCGGTATGAGGACGTGCGTTGTCATGGTGGAACACGATTCCTTTCCGATTAACCAAAGAAGGTCTCTCTTCTTTTAGTGCAGTGTTCAATCGATCCAGTTGTTGACAGTAGACTTGAGCGGTGGTTGTTTGGTTGTGTGGTAAGGTTTCAAATAGTGATGTAGGTCACATCCGCATCCGCATCCGCGGAACATCCGCACATTTTCTCGCATCCGCATCCGCACTTTGGACTGCGGATGTCGTGCGGATGTGGACCGTTGAGATAAAATGTCATTAATAAGCGGAAATTATCAAATTCTACTATATTAATAGAACTAGTTCATTGTGCGCAAAAGTGATGCAAGCGACAAGACGAGAGGCTGTTCTTGTATGAAGTTACTCTCTTGCAACCTACTTAGATCCACGTTACAAAGCTGTTATTTTCACCTAGTACATTAGAACGAGTTAAATCATCACTTGGCAAAGCAGTTGAAGAGCTTCAATCTCTTGAATCTGTCGCTTCGCCACCCACCAAAAGAATAAAAGTTTCAGTGACAGAACCAACACCTTCAACAAGCAAATCTATCACAGAATCTGTCTCTCAGTTTCTTGAGTCAAGCAGCAATGACGAGACCTACGCGATGTCAAAAGATGTAGTAAAATGATCGAGAGCTATCACCAAGAAAAACGCCTGGCTGCATGTGACAATCCTATTAGTTGGTGGAAAAATACGCAGAATATCCATCCATACTTGAGTAAACTTGCAAGGAAACATTTAGCCTGTCCTCCAACAAACGTACCAAGCGAGAGATTATTTAGCAGTGCTGGATTAATATATGATGAAAAGAGAAACAGACTGGCAGCAGAAAAGGCAGAAAAATTAATGTTCCTTAAGCATAACCTTCCTATAATTAAGTTTGAACATTAAACGATGAACATCTTAGTTTACTTTATTTTAATTACTCATTTATAAATATGCCTAATAAAACTTTAAACTTAATATAAATAGTTATCAAGCTAATTAAAGATCTCTTTCTATAAGGGTGGAGGAGGTTGGGGAAAGAGGTCGGTGGGGTGCATTTGAGTTGGGTTCACGTCCCGCATCCTGGTAACACAATTATGGTTTCTAATTGTGGCTGAAACTCAACAAAATATAACGAATTTATTTGCAGACGAATTCACTAATTGATTTCTATATTAGTTAGATGCTTGATATTATTTTATATGTTCAGAGAAAAGTACAGCAATTATTGTACAATTAATAAATTATACTACATTATAGCTACAGCTCTCTCTATATAATAACTTATTATATACGTTAAACACAACAAATCTCGAATATATCCTAAAAAATAACGAAAATGTAGACATCCGCATCCGCATCCGCATCCGCGGATGTTGAAATCAAACATCCTCATCCGCGGATGTGAAAAAAATGACATCCGCTACATCACTAGTTTCAAAGTGTATTACACCACCTTTATCCCACCAAACACTAAGCAACACCTTCCGAGGGTGAAGATTTAGTTTTGGCTGTGGTGTCGCTGGTTCTCCGGCACAAACCCACTGTCGACGGCGCTTAACATTCTGGTACAGTATCCACTTTTCATCACCAGTCACTAAACGGTGCAAAAACGGATCTTGGAGTTCACGGGAATGAAGAGCTGTGCTAATGTTTACCCGCACCCTCAGATTGGTGACCGACAATTCATGTGGCACCCATTTTCTTAACTTAGGCACTTTCCCGAGTTGTTGCAAATGTCGATGGATGGTGGACGGGGATGAATTGAGTTTCTGGGCCAATTCTTCGACAGTTGTTGAACAGTCTTCTTCAAGTGCGGCTAACAGCGGGTCATCATCAAACTCAGCAGGGCGTCCAGAGCGTGCTGCATCTGTCAAACATCAGTCACCATTCCTAAACTTTTGAAACCATCTTTGACATTTCCTCGCATGCAGAATATCGTTGCCATAAACGTCCTGAATGTTTCGCGTTGCTTCAGTAGCATTATTCTCTTTTTTCTGATACCGCCATGTTTATGAGGGGTTCACATAAAGCAAAACACGCGTCTTCACTGGTCAAGGTCTGTAAAGTATGTAGCGAAACACGATAGATCTCCTCTTAGATATAACCTTCGGAAAATTTATGCTTAAACCGAGTAGGATTAGTTTACACTTAATCTATCGTAAAAAAACGACATTACTTATGAGATGACCTGATACTTTCACCTATTCCTATAAGAATTATCCAACGTTTCATCTCCGACATTACAGCTAAGTTTAAAACGAAGCTTTCACTTCATGTTAAAGAAACTAACGTTTCCCTCACTCCAGTGATGCCCCCTGACGCCTTTTCAGCATCCCAATTAGCTAAAATGCCATTGGAATCATCCCTTCCATGGCACTGTGCCACAATTCTTTCTCACAAACATTTTCTTCATGCGAGACGACGTCCACAGTGACGGCAATAAAAATTCTCATCCTTTCTCTTTCGCTTCCCCCAATTTTTAGGTTCAGTTTAATTACAACTCGTTCAATTAACGACAAGACTTCACGTTCAGAGTCCCCTCTGGGACGCATTTAACTAAAATTCTCATTTCTCATCATTCAGAGGCCAACCTTCAAACTCCGAGTGACACGTCCCTGCGGCTTCCCATGCAGACTTTAGCTCAATGCCTTTTCAACTCTTTCAAAAGTAAATTAAAAAGTTGCGTCTTTCATTTTCTTCACTTGAAATGGAATTTCTTCTTCTTCTTCTTCTTCTTTTTTCCTTTTACGAATCAGAGCGAGTTTTCAGTTGGTTTGTTATTTTAAGTAAAGTTCCTACAAAATTTTTTATTTAAAACACCAAAGTGGCTCTCCAGTTCTTGAAATAAAATTACAACTGAAAAACACCAACGTTTCCACGCCCCCTTTCTTTGTCCAACAGCTTCAAAGTAATACACACACACACACACACACACACACACAATTTTTTTTTTAAAGTATGACCGCTCATGGCCACCAAAAGAAAGGTGGATAGCAGAGCGAATATATATATATATATAATGCGCCTCGGTGGTGTAGTGGTTAGCGTCGCTGACTACGAATCCATCGGTCCCGGGATCGAGACCCGGTGACGGCAGCCGGCGCGCAACAAAACCCAGCTGTTCATCCTTCCACAAAAAAAGAAAGTGGTTGGTAGATAAATGGGTACCCTGAGTGGCCTGGTGGTTAAGACGCTGGGCTGCTGGTGGGGCGTGGTTCGGATTCCACGTTAAACTGTGGGTCTAAGGTGGAGTGAAAAGCTTGACCTTCGTCAGAATGAACAATTCGGGCGGAAGCTAACCAAAGGTGTGTGTGTGTATATATATATATATATATATATCTCACCTCTTATCTTCAGCCATTGCATGACAAATTTCCTCACTTTACTTAAGGATCTTTTACTACCACGAAATGGTCAAGTGGGCATTTTTCTTTAAGATATACAGTATTACAGTTTCGGAAAAAAGTTCGTCTACAAACGAAATTTCTGGAAAAAAATTACTAATTCAGAGTATTTTTTTTTTTTTCGTTTTTGCTTTTGTCATTTTAGCGTGGGGGATATAGCGTGGGGGATATAGCGTAGGGGATATATTTATTATTTTTATTGACACTAATTAAAATTTCAAAAAACTAAACCCGATCATTACCGATTACTCTTTGGGGGGGGGGGGGGGGGGGTGGGGGGTGCTGGATTTAAGTTTCTAAGTAAACTTCTTTTTTTATATATATATAATATAGACTCCAGTTGAAGTGAGAACAGATTTTTTTTTTCTCTTTCTTTTCTGCTTATCTCCGTTTTCTCATTGTATCACTTGCTCGAAGACACTAGCACCGGACCTCTATTAACTAGATTAATTAATTAACTAACTTGAATACGTTGTACGTTGATGTAAAACGTAATTTCTCTTAAAAATATGAACGAAGTTAACAATAAACGACTCCAAAAACTTCCAAGAATTCCGTTTCCCGAAATTGGGGATTTTCAAAACATTATGAATTTTAATTTTATACGTTAAAGATATCAGTCTTTAAGTTTTATTAACAATCTTTAAGTTTTATTAACATTAACGTATTATTTAAACAATTAAATTAACATTAAGTAATTCATTTTCAGAGAATAACTTCAGGGTCAATTTAGTTTTGAAAAAAATTTACTGTAGTACTCCCCCCCACCCCCATAGGGATCTATTATCTTCAATGTTCAATTCTCATTAGACTTCTTAAGAGGCCATCTTGAAAGCACTATTCAATTCAAGCAACCTACCTGCAAGGGTTTATTATAGCGTAAAGAGCCTTTGTTGCTCATTACCCTATTTTTAGGGCTGATAAGGGCTTTTAAAAAACGTGAACTGATAATATAATCCCTGTTTTGTGAACGTACGACTCACATCATATTTACTATTTAATGTATCTTAGCTCTGACGCAATTAAGCGATGGTGTATATATATATATATATATCACGCATGCACACCATTCATTTTGAAGAAATCGCCACCACCAGGATTCGAACCCACCACTTATTGAGTATAAGGTGAGAGCGCTAGCCACAACACTACGATGAGATAAAAGTTAACACAACGTGTCATATATTTAAACAACCGAGTAAATGCATAACGCTTTCGCGTCATAAGCATGTTACGTGTTAACCCTCCCGCACTCGAGGTAATGACCGGCATTTCACAGAGGGATCTTAGATTACCATTTTTTTCAATTATCAGAAAAAAATTAATAAATAACCTCAAATCCCTATGGGGCGGGACTTTTGAAACACCCTGTATACAGGGTGTATTTAAATGAATGGTACAAAAAGAAATTGTATATCGAATTGATGCATTCGGGAAATTTGAAGGGCATTTAATTCACAAATGTTTTATATTTGATATTTAGTAAATCTCCAAAAGACATCGATCATTTCAATAAGTAAACTAAATTCAAGTTCCAATTCAGTAAAAACACTGCCCAAAACAGTCACAGGAACTGATGCTACGACATCTCAAATGCGTATTTTTAGGTAATTAATATCCTTTTATTTGTTGTGATGTACGATTGTCTTTACATATCCACAAAAACAAAAATATAAAGGAGACAGGTCCGGAGAACTAGCTGGCTTCATATAGGTCTTTCTCGGCCAGTCCACAGTTCTGGGAATGTTTCGCCTAGAAACATACGTACAGTACGATCAAAATGAGGCGGTACACCATCCTACTGAAACACTGCACGTTGCAATAAACTTGCAATTTGTCATAAAAGAAGAGCAAGGAACTCTTTCAAATATTCCGAGATAAGATTCTTCATTAAGACTTTTGTCTTTTGGCGAATCTCTCCCATGTTCGTATGTTTCGTGTGAATTTTGTTCCCCCGCCCCTCGAGACCTTGCAGTTACGGTGGTTTAATCTACCAGAGGTATTGAGAGTTACCTCGTCGCTAAAAAGAAGATTTGAAAGAAAGCGATCATCACTTTCATTCCTTTCAATAAATTTTTGACAGGTGTTAAGTCTCGTAGCGTAATCTTCCTCGCGCAGCTGGTAAACAGCCCGTATCTTGTAGAACCTGAATTTTATGACTTTGAGTATGATTTTATGTGCGAAAGGGCATGGAATGTTTAACTCGGATGCTGCTCTCCTTATTGACTTCTTTGGGATTCCCATAATCCAAAAAATCCCTCCTTTTTGAAGGATTTCTTGATCTACCTGGGATTTCCCTTTTTTTTAACACTTCCTTCCGCGGTGAACTTCTTTACCCCCACCCGTATATAAGGTTTCTGTGTGGTGCTGGTTTGTTTAATTCATGCGTAAGTCTTTGAGGCTGTAATGATTGACCCACGTTCGTGAACCCACCGTACGAGCTTCAACAGTCGTCATTACAGACGCCAACGCCAGGCGAAAAATATATGGTAAAAACAGGTGTTATACAATCTTGTTTAAAACTATCGCATTTTCGTCATTCTTTTAAATTTTTAGAAAAAATTAAAAATTAAAATTACAGCATTACTGAATCAAATACACATATTTTTTTCGAACATATCAATTCAATAAACAATTATTACTATTTCTTTGATTGCACTATTTAAATATACTTTGTATTTTATAATTTTCGACTTTATTCCTAAAAAAATACACAGACACATTATATATATATATATATACACACACACTCCATGATGCTTCACGAGTTTCAATAAACAGCAGCTTATACGAGACACGCAAGATAATATATTGTGTATATAACATGTTCCATCGTGTTTTAACTTCGCCCTTAAAATATCTTCCTAATATAAGGATGAAATAAGATCTAATTTGAATAAAGAGGACGTGCTGCATGCAGACTCCCTTCAATAACTGATAAACGTCAGATAAAATAAAAACCTAGATTTCATTTCAAGATATTTTAAAGATTTTCTCAGAAAAATTAGTTTCCAACAGAGTGAACGTAAAATTTTCCTCGATTCATCTGGCATAAAATAATTTTTTATCTTCATATAAACGTGTTACTAAAAAAAAATATTTAAAAAAAATCAAAGCATTTCTTTAATTAATTAATTAATCTTTATAATAATTACTCTTTATTCAATTAAGAAACATGTTTTGTTTATCTTTAAAATTATTAATAATAATAATAATAATTTGTCGTAGGCAATTTCAAGAGAGAATTTATTACACCAACACGTAAAAGAAAAGACCTTTTCTTTTTCCCTGCCTTTTTTCATCATTCGTGAGTACAAACCTTTTTTTTTTTTATATATTTTCACCAAGAATTGAAAAGAGAGATTTGACAAGGAAAACTAAAAACAGAAAACGAGTTTTAATAAGGGTGACTTTTAGACATCCTCCAAACATAAACAGAACGAAGGAAGAGAGTAAATAAAATCGATTGAGAACTATCAGGTCATCCCATAAGTAATGTCGTTTTTTAGATCGGAATTTGAAGGACAAAAAGAACTCAACTGAAACTTTTTAATCTAGTATATATTTTCCATCGGAATCACTGACACTCTGCCAACGTCCTACGAGCTTTTTAATGCCATGTTTATAAAATTCAGGCCGTTTTGAGGCAAAAAACGTACAAAGACTGGTGTGCAGGTCATCTAAAGAAGTATACTGTTTCTCGTCAAGATAGTTTTGCAGACTCCTGAAGAGATGATAATCTGAAGGCGCAAGGTCTGGAGAATATGGAGGATGTGGAAGTTTTTCCCACCCAAGCTCCTCAATTTTTGCAGAAGTGATCCGAGCGGTATGAGGACGTGCGTTGTCGTGGTGGAACACGATTCCTTTCCGATTAACCAAAGAAGGTCTCTTTTCTTTTAGTGCAGTGTTCAATCGATTCAGTTGTTGACAGTAGACTTGAGCGGTCATTGTTTGGTTGTGTGGTAAGGTTTCAAAGTGTATTACACCACCTTTATCCCACCAAACACTAAGCAACACCTTCCGAGGGTGAAGATTTGGTTTTGGCTGTGGTGTCGCTGGTTCTCCGGCACAAACCCAATGTCGACGGCGCTTAACATTCTGGTACAGTATCCACTTTTCATCACCAGTCACTAAACGGTGCAAAAATGGATCTTGGAGTTCACGGGAATGAAGAGCTGTGCTAATGTTTACCCGCCCCCTCAGATTGTCGACCGACAATTCATGTGGCACCCATTTTCCTAACTTAGGCACTTTCCCGAGTTGTTCCAAATGTCGATGGATGGTGGACGGGGATGAATTGAGTTTCTGGGCCAATTCTTCGACAGTTGTTGAACAGTCTTCTTCAAGTGCGGCTAACAGCGGGTCATCATCAAACTCAGCAGGGCGTCCAGAGCGTGCTGCATCCGTGAAACAGCAGTCACCATTCCTAAACTTTTGAAACCATCTTTGACATTTCCTCACACGCAGAATATCGTTGCCATAAACGTCCTGAATGTTTCGCGTTGCTTCAGTAACACTATTCCCTTTTTAGAACTCGTAAAGCATTATACGCCTGATATGCTCTTCTGATACCGTCATGTTTATGAGGGGTTCACATAAAGCAAAACACGCGTCTTCACTGGTCAAGGTCTGTAAAGTATGTAGCGAAACACGATAGATCTCCTCTTAGATATAACCTTCGGAAAATTTATGCTTAAACCGAGTAGGACTAGTTTAAACTTAATCTATCGTAAAAACGACATTACTTATGGGATGACCTGATATAAGAATCTTTGGCATGAAAATAGGCAACATCTCTAAAAGTTAGAAGTAGTTAAATGAGAGAAACCCCAATAAAATCCCTCAGTGACAACGCAACAGCGAAAAAAAAAAAAAACTTCTAATGAGGGGAAATTTTCTGCCACTGAAAGGGTCATTTGGAAAATGAGCTAAAAAAAAAAGATGCATTTAAAGCTCGAATAATGGTGCCAACATATTCATTCTCATATAAAACTAATGGAATTTATAACATAATATTTGCCTTCTTCCACTTTTACTACATTCCCAACATTCCTACACTCTCTCTCTCTCTCTCTCTCTCTCTCTCTCTCTCTCTCTCTCTCTCTCTCTCTCTCTCTCTCTCTCTCTCTTTGTATATACGAGTGTGTCTGTGTGTATATCAGTAGCGTACGCAGGATTTTCCTAAGGGGGGGGTCTAAATTTTCTTTTTATTCTAAAGAAGTTATTTTTTTGTCCTTTATGAACAAAAATATAAATCAATGTTAAAAAAACTGAAATAATACTTATTTGATTATTAATAATGAGTAGTAACAAAAAATTTACACATTTTTATTTAGAATATAAAATCTTACTTCTTAAGGGGGGGGGGGGGGTCGAGACCCCATGGACCCCCCCTTGCGTACGCTATTGATATATATATATATATATATCAAAAGCTTTTGATAGAGTCTGGCACAAACCCTTAATTTCCAAATTGCACCCCTCCGGTTTTTATTCTTCTATCTGTGCCTTCATCTCTGATTTCCTTTCTGGTCGATCTATAGCTGCGGTCGTACATGGCCACTGTTCTCCTCCTAATGATATTAGTAGTGGTATTCCTCAGGGCTCTGTCCTGTTACCCACTTTTATTATTAATGATTTTTAAATCGTACTTCCTGTCCTAGCCACTCCTATGCCGATGATTCCACCCTTCACTTCTCCACCAGCTTCACAAAACGTCCCCTTCAAGTCAATCCATGCTTCGCGTAAGACGGCTATGACGCTCCTGACCTCCGATTTTTCTACTACCTCTGATTGAGACAGAAAAGAAAAACTTGTGGCTTTCAATGCCTCAAAAACTCAGTTCCTTCATCTGTCTATTCGTCAAAATCTTTCACACGACTCTCCCCTTATCTTCAACAATACAAAACAATCCTTCCTCGTCTCCTAACATTCTTGGTGTTTCCTTTTCTCGTAATTTTTCCTGGAAGGATCACATATGCTTTCTAAAACAGCTTCTAAGAGATTAGGTGTGCTGTACCGGCTCCGCAATTTCTTCATCCCGACTCAGTTGCTGTCTCTATACTTATGGAGTACGCTTCTCACGCGTGGGGTGGCGCTCAATCTACACAGCTCTACTTGACCGGGTGGAATAAAAGACTTTTCGTCTCATCACTTCTCCGCCTCTTATTGACTGTCTTCAATCCCTCTCTTTACCACTTGTCTCACTCTCTCTTTACTCTCGTTATTATAACGGACACTGATCTTCTGAACTCTCTAACTGCATGCCTACTCCTTTAAGGAGAGCTTGCAGTATCAGACATCAGACTTTCGACGCAGTATTGCTCCTTTCTTCGCCAACTCTCTAACGCAAAGGTTAATCGGTATTCTCAATCTTTTATCTACTCAACCGGTGAACTCTGGAACAATCTTCCTCAGTCCATCTTTACCCCCAATAGGGTAAAAAAAAAAAAATATATATATATATTTGTGTGTGTGTGTGTGTGTGTGTGTGTGTGTGTGTGTGTGTGTGTAAGATGCTGACTGTAAACAATTTCATAATTGCATTTATTTATTTACTCCAAAAGTGTTTAATTTTGCTGCTGTAACGCTATAGCATAGCACCTAGAGGGACAGTTGTGTACAGTAGCGATCGGGCCAAGAAAGATAATTTCGATGGCCGCTTTGTGAAGGGTTTTGTAAATAGGTTTTCGTGGGGAAGACTGAATTTTAAGTGCCTGCTAAGAGTGGGTGACCGTCCTAAAGACGTGATGCTGAGGCAGGTTTGTATGTATATATGTATTGCAGAATGGAGTTCTGTAAGATTAGGATTTAAGCATCCCACGCATCGCAAACTGTATAACGTACACGCAGAACATAGCCTCCTAGCTAAAGTCTGTTCATTAAATTACTGATGAAGATAACAACAGTTCATTTGGTTTCCGTCTTTGTAGTAACAGAACACTCCTTGATTGTATACAGTTCTGAAGAAATACTTAAGGCGAGCACCACGCCTCAAGCCTCAGACCAGAGATAGCCGGAGCGCTGAGAGGTCTCCAGGATTTGCCATATTACGTAGATCCTGTCTGTAGAATGGAATTCATCCCGGTGTGGCTCTGAATGACTCAAGTTTATTTGGACGTTGGTATATAACTTCAACTGCGTAATTTAATTCCAAATGACTTTAAATCAATAATGACGTCATTCTCTATAAAACATTTTTATTAAATAATCTTAATTGTCCCAGTGGAACTCGTAAAGAATATAAACATTAATCATTAATTAAATAAACTAATGAAATGTCACTGTGTATCTTTATAAATGTTAATTTCGGTTTTTTTTTGGTTGAGGGAGAAGGCCTCCCGAGGCCTTTTCCTCAGGAGTGTAACCTACTTCCATATTAGTCATTGCGTGTTATACTACCTGCAACCAAAAAAATAAGGTCCCAAAACAAGACATCAATTTGAACATTTGTTTAGTTCCGATGTATTAATTTTGTCAATTTTATTTCAGATAAATTTTCCTATGAGACCGGACTTATGGAACACACTATATATATATATATATATATATATACACACACACGAGGGTACTTCAATAAGTATCTGCACTTTATATTTTAGTGATAATATAGTGTATATATATATATAATATACACTTGTAATAACGAGCCAAACTGAGATCTATAGGCTTATTTAGGCTAGCAACAGTATAGGCTTATTTAGGCTACTCGTAGCTGTCAATATCGTGCGAGTAGTGAGCATGGCTGCGCCGCTTTCAATTTGTACTCTGGAAGAACAGAGATCCGTGGTTCGTTTTTGTGGGCAGGTGTGAAAGGAGCTGAAATTCACACGCGTTTATGTGCTCAGTATAGGAATAATGCGTTACCACGGCGAAGTGTGTACGAGTGGATTCAAATGTTCAAGGAAGGTCGGACATGTGTGACAGATGCTCAGCGCCTCAGGACGACTGTCAACATCAACCAGTGGTGACAAGCAGGAAGAAGCCAGAGCCATGATGATTTTGACGATGACAGAAAAGAAATTGCATTAGACATCAGTCAAAGGTCAGCCTATTCGATACTTCATGACATTCTTGGCTTTCACAAGGTTTGTGCAAGATGGGTGCCAAACAGTTGACAGAAGAGCACAAGCGTAATCGTATGGACGTCTGCTCTCGTCTTTTGGCGCGGTATCATAATGAAGGTGAAAACGTTTTGGAGCGCATTATCAGTGGAGATGAAACCTGGATCCATCACCATGAACCAGAAAGCAAACGACAGAGCATGCAATGGAAGCATCCAACACTCTCCCGTTACAAGGAAGTTCAAAGCGCAGCCGTCAGCAGGTTAAAGTTATGCTAACACTGTTTTGAGATACACGAAGCCCTATCCTTGAACATTATCTAGAGCGTGGAACTACAGTAACAAGTGCATCGTATTCTGCCATGCTTCGGAATGAGTTAAAGCGAGCAATTCGTACAAAACGGAGAGGGAGATTGTCGGAAGGTGTTATTCTGTTACACGACAATGCGCGCCCTCATACCGCTGCACAGACTAGAAAATGCCTTGAAGAACTTAATTTGAAGTTCTCGACCATCCAGCCTACAGTCCAGACCTGGCACCTTCGGATTTTTACCTGTTTGGACACTAAAAGACGCTTTGAGAGGTCAGCGATTCCAAGGCGATGATGACCTGAAGGAGGCGGTGCATGACTGGCGACGCACACAGCCAAAAACATTCTTTTGTGATGGCATTAGGAAGTTGTAGATCGCTAGACTAAGTGTATTAAGAAACAGGGAGACTATGTTGAGAAGTGGTGTGTTTATAAACTATCAGATGTGAAAATAAAATTGTGAAAATAAAAAGTGCGGATACTTATTGAAGTACCCTCGTGTATATATATATATAATATATATATATATATATATATATATATATAGGGTGGCGCAAAAGTCGCGCATCATATGAATTTCAGTGTTGATATATATTTTTTCTTTTAGGTAGGGGATGACTATGAAATTAATAATAGACGAGAGGGTGAGCTTGTTTTAATGTATGGAATACCAGGTACAACAAATCGATGAATCGGTACAGAATTTAAATTTATTTATCGCTATATATATATATGTTGCTGTTCCGTGCGTGGTCTCTCTCACACGAAGGTCAAGCTGGTGGCCCCGCCTCTAGGTCTGGCTTGGTGGAGGAGCGAGTTGCTTTCTTGCGCTCTCCACCGTACATAACCAGGTACACCCGGCTCATCTGGTACCGTCCTGAGCCAGGCATCGTCTTCACTTGAAGACTTCAACTTTGACCCCTGTAACGTTTCTGAGGTCCTTTGGAAGCTGGTTAAAAACTCTTGGACCCTGACAACCATGCTATTTTCCTTCAGTGTTGAGGAACTCCCTTGTCGGGCCTTTAATTTGGGAACACTACACATCTTGCCTTTCCTATTTTCCAGTGTTGTTTGAATGGTAATTGGGTTTAGTTTGAGGTTTGGTACAAGTTTTTCGATCATTTTCCATATGTAGATTATGGTGTACCTCTCTCTTCTTCTTTCCAGGGAGTACAGATTTAGTTTACGTAGTCTTTCCCAGTAGTTGAGTTCTTTGCAGCCATCAATCTTTGCTGTGAAATGTCTCTGAATTTCTTCTAGTTTATTAGTTTCTTCCTTTTTATATGGGAACGTCAAAACTGAGCAGTATTCAACTTTTGGTACAATCAGTGTTTTTAGCAGGGGAATCATTACTGTCCTGTCCCTTCTTTTGAACGTTCTTAGTACCTGTCCCGCGACTCTTTTTGTTTTATTTATCGCTATCTGATTTTGTGTTTCGGATTTGGCATCATCGGTCATTATTACCCCGCAGATCAATTGCTTTCGTGCTTCTCTGAATTTCCTGTCTATCTGGAGCATAATATGCAGTCTTTAAGTTCCCCTTTTCTACCATATCTCAAGAGCTGAAATTTCTCGGTGTTAAATGTCATGTTGTTGTCTTCTGACCATTTGTATATTTTGTTCGTGTCCCTCTGCAAGGTCTCCACTTCATTTACATCGCTGATTTTTCTGCTGATCTTTGTATCGTCTGCAAAGGATGTTACTATACTGTTGCTGTTTACTCCGCAGTCTATGTCTGTTAGCATGATAATGAACAGGAGTGGGGCCAGTACTGTACCTCGTGGTACTGAGCTTCGTACTTCCGATTCTGATGATGATATACCTTGAATTTTGACCACCTGTAGACGTTCTCCAAGGAAGTTGTAGATCCACTTTCCCACTTTGCCTATTATTCCCATATATTTCATTTTATGTGCTATTATACCGTGATCACATTTGTCGAAAGCTTTATCAAAATCTGTGTATATGATATCGTATTTGTCATTGCCTTCCAGTGCATCTAGGATATTGTTGTAGTGTTCTATTAGTTGTGATAGGCATGATCTACCTGATCGGAATCCGTGGTGATTTTCGTTGAATCTTTCCAGTGTCTCCGAGAAATCATAAAGTTTCTCTCTAACTATTCTTTCAAATACTTTGGTGAGGTGGGACGTCAGTGAAACTGGTCTATAGTTCTTTGCTCGAGAGCTGTCCTCTCCTTTATATATAAGGCCCAGTAAAGCCTAAAGCTTAAGGGCCAAATTAAATTAAATAAATAGTCGAGCTTCACAATTATTCACGTCATTGTAAATTGTAAAACGACTGTATTTATTTTATTATTAATAAAGGTTATTCAATTCAATTCAATAAGGACAACGTTTGCTCTTTTTAAGATGCTCAGTATTTCCCCAGTGTCTAGGGATCTTCTCCATATCCAGTATAAAGATGTAGCTATTTCATTTTTATAGTTTTTAATCAATAATACGTTCCAATTGTCCGGACCCGCAGCTGAATGTGGTTTCATTTGTCCTATAACTCTCGCTACATCTTCTGGGGTAAAATCAGAGTCCGTTATACGGTCTCCTCGCAATTTCACTTCAAAGAATGCATCTATATCAAGTAACGCTTTGTCACTTTTAGGGGTACTGAAAACTGATTCATATTGAGCTCTCAATGTTCCAGATATTTCTTTTGGCTCATCGGTTAGTTCATTATTTCTCTTCCTTAAGGGCCCAATAGCGGAGCGCGTTTTTGTTTTCCTTTTCGCATAGCTAGAAAAGTATTTTGGATTTTCCTTTATTGCTTCTACCGCCTTTTCCTTTTCCTTCTCTGTATTGTCCTTAATATATATATATATATATATATATATATAATATATATATATATTAGGGTGTCTCTTATTTTCGAAGTGTTGATTTGTTTAGGTTGCGCCCCTCAACCAGTTCCATTTGTTGAAAAAACATTACATATAAAATATATTTTGGATTGAACAATTTTTAGAGGTCGCCCACGCTTATTAAAGTTCATAAAATATAGCTATTATTTATGCAATTAATATTTGAAATTACTAGCAGTTGTCAAGTATACTAAACATATGTTTTTAATTAATTAATCATCATATTTATGATGAATTCAATTAAATGAATATATTAGAGATAATTGTCAAGTTTGTAGCTGAAAATATTGCTTGATAAGACAAGATCAACCTATTTAAACATGTTTCATAAAACCAAGGAGGCTGATTTTGTAGAGCGATTGGAAGATCTCTTTGACATCGCCCATGGAGACGCTGAGAAGCTGATCAAGAATCGTGAGGACTGGGAGTTCCTTCAACTGCAAAGACAAAAAGGTCGTCCTGGCTCAATCGGTGGTGTGGACACTGTACATCTTCACCGCACAAAAAATGCAGTCAAACGGTTGGAAGCTGAGGCAGAGAGAAAAAGAAAGTCAAAATCTTTGATGGAGGCGTCTACTAGTCAAGTTGTACTGGCTTCTTCCACATCTTCCAGCAACACTGATGAAAGTGAGAATGAGGAGGAGGAGCCCAAAGGAGCTTGTGCCTTACCAAAATCTAAGAAAAAACGAGGCATGAAAAACATCATGACTATTTAGATGTCTGCTGCCCTGGATCGTACACAAATTTCCTCTAGAAAGGCAACATTTATCCTCGCAGAGGCAGCTAAAAGCTTTGGTTTGAACGCTTCAGATTACAACATAAACCAACATTCTATCCATCGCCTTCGAAATAAGAACCGAGCTCGTCATGCTAAAGAACTTAAGGAGCATTTCCATGGAGAATGTTCTATGACAGTCCACTCCACTGGGATGGCAAGATGATGGAGGACCTCACCTCGCACAAGCACATTGATCGTCTCCCAGTACTTGTGTCAGGACCTGGTGTTGAACAGCTGCTTGGTGTCCCCAAAATCCAAACTCAACTGGAGAAGCACAAGCTGAAGCCGTCTTTAAACTGCCTGAATGAATGGGGAATTACAGAGAAGCAATTTGTTTCGATACAACAGCTTCAAACACGGGTCAATATAGTGGAGTCTGTGCTCTCATCGAAGCAAAATTGGGACATGATGTTTTGTACTTGCCTTGTAGACACCATGTTTTAGATTTATTGTTGGGAGCTGCATTTGAAGCAACACTGGGATCTACATCAACTGGTCCAGCGATATTGATCTTTAAGCATTTTCGTGACAATTGGACTTCTGTTGATCAAAGCCAGTTCCAAACAGGTGAGACAGACACGATTACTAAAGAAGCAATTATCCAGTCTAAAACTGAACTAATTCAGTTTGCTAGATCCCAGGCACCTATGCTACGGGATGACTATCAAGAACTTTTGGATCTGTCCATCATCTTTCTTGGAGGTGTCCCCAATAAAGGCATCAAGTTTCGTGCACCAGGTGCCATGTATCGAGCTCGCTGGATGTCCAAAGCGCTCTATTCTATCAAGATGTGGCTTTTTCGAAACCAGTTCAAGATGACTAAGACTGAAGAACGAGGAATTCGAGATCTTTCCCTTTTTTCTGTTCTCATCTATATGAAGGCTTGGACAACATCCTCACTCCCTATTGAAACCCCATTTAATGACTGGCTCCTTATGAGGTCATTGATTAATTATCCTAACAAAAAGATTTCTGATGCAACTAAAAAAAAGCTCTCTAACCACTTATGGTACCTGTCTGAAGAAGCAGTTGGTCTTGCTTTCTTTGATGAGCGAATTACTACAGATGTAAAGAAACGCATGGTAAATGCATTAGAAGATGAGTCCACTGATAGACCACCCAAGCGTCCTCGGATTCCTGAATCGACCTTTTGCTCTGGTGAAGGACGACACCAACTTGTTACAAGAAATACTAGAGAATTCTTTACTAAGCTGAATTTGCCAGAAGGATTTCTGAACAAGGCACCCAGCACTTGGACATCCAACTGTGAATATTTAAGGGCCAGAGCTATTGTTGCAGCTCTATCTGTTGTAAATGACCGGGCAGAACGTGCAGTAGCTTTAGTTCAAGAGCTGAATAAGAAATTGACAGTGGGGGAAGAGCAGCTCCAGTTCCTGCTCCAAATTGTTGCAAAACACTGCCAGAGTCACCCAGTTCCATAAAAAACTGTTCTTCTCAAAAAATAACCATCAATGAGGTCGCACCTTAAAATACACCATATTGTATAATCATTGTATATTAAATAAATGTTGTATAAGGAAATAATGCTAATTAAAGTAATTAAAGTATGTAAATAGCACTGGCATTTTGAATTTATCTCTATATAATAAACTAATGGTTTTTTTTTGTAGCAATGCTTCATTGCTGATTGTATATAAAAAAAGAGCCAGGAAGGATTTTGGATAGGAGAAAAAGGATTGGGATAAAGAAGGATTGAGGACCAAAGGATGGATTATAACAACATCAAGGATAGGTTAGAAAAGGATCAATGATAAATAAGAAGGCCTATACTTATAAAAACGAATCAAACTAAAAAAAGAAGGAAGGAATTATGTGTATAATGAGCATAATCATATGTCAGGAGCTATTATGCCATGGTCACCATTTTTATTAGCCGAGGGCGACCCCTAAATATGAGCCAATTTGTGTCAAACTTTCAAGTTTTAGTTTTTATGCTAAATGGAACTATTTTAGGGGGAGCAGATAAAATAATTCAACATTTCAATTTTGACTACCCAATAAGAGACACCCTAATATATATATATATACTGTATATGGTCCGAAAAATGCGAACTAGACGGTTGTCAGTGTATTGTAGTGTTACACAGAGTAATAAAGAAAGTTGAAGTAAAATTTTTGAAGGTAGCATTCCAATTTAGTTCAATAAAACTTCCTCAACAGAATCTTATTTACCGCTCACCTCTCCCTTTCTGCATTTTAAGCAATGTCACTCCCTCCTATGACCTCTCTCTCTTATTTAATGAGAAATCTTACGCAGTTACACTCACCCTAAAATCAATGAAGAACAAAGAGTTTCTTACGACTTTCAGTATTCGTCTGAAAAGCTGGTTATAATTACGATAATAATAATAATAATAGTTTGGTGTCCTTTTACCACATTCCTAATGGCAGATGTAATGTGACGGAGGGGACCTCAGCTTTACGCGAGATCCAATTTAACTAAGGGAGAACGGTCTCCCATCCAAGTATTGAACACGCCTAACGTCGCTTAACCTCTGTTACGGACATTGCTTTAACTTAAAAACTCACTAACAAACCTTCCTAAACCCTAAAACAATCTTTTTTTAAATAACCAACTCTTTCTGCAGCGCGAAGGAGTATCGTAAAACAGGGTCTGAGCTAAATGCAGAAGCAGTATTTGGTAGAAAATGTATGAAATACGAAATACGTTCCTAAATACGTACCAGAAATACGAAATACGTCCCTAAATACGTACCAGAAATACGTCCCCAAAAGGTATGAAATACGAGAGTTTCCCATCATTAAATAATTCTTTATAAAGATGACATTGAAGTGAACTGCAAAATGAATCCTGTGATGGATTCAGACTAAATTGAAACCAGTTTTCATGATGGAAAACTCTTTTGAAATAGGTTGGGATATTACGGTCCTCTAATGAAGTTTCAAGAAATCCAGAAAGACCCAAAGAATTAACTTCTTTTCGGCGCTAGAGCGGGTACACAGCCGCAGAACTGAAAGGAATAATCTGATAAAGTTACGGAAATATATTCGCCAAATTTTAAAAAATTTAAAAATTGGTAATTATGTATTTCATTCTTGACTTATTTTTGTCGAAAATATTAAAACAATTATCAATTAATTTTAGATTCTAAAAAATTCGGCGAATTTATTTCCGTAGACTACGTTTGATGAAAGCGTCATTTCGTAGAATTCATTATAGTTACTCCAAATACAAAACTCTTTATTTATAGAATAAATGTTACAATATCTGCCATCACAATAATACAAACAGTCAATTGGCTTATTTATTTTAGTTAATTTTAGCCCCTTAAGCTTTTGGCTTTACTGGGCTCTCAAATTAATTAAAGGTAAAATATATTATATATACAAGTCAAGGTTAAATTAGGATTAAATAATTTAATAAACCCATGAATAAGAAGTATTACCAAATTTGGAATACACAAACGAACTAACAGTTGAAAAGACAGCATATATATATATATATATATATATATATATATATATATATATATATATATATATATATCTTGAGTCATTATTACCTTAGATATGATACAAATACAGTACAAAGAAATGATAGTTACATACGAGAAACGAACAAGTAAATGCAGATACGTAATCCGATCTTAATTTCGATCATGATTCCTTTATTAAACTCTTATTAGCTACCACCAATACGCAAATGACAATTACTATTTCAAAAACGAACTTGTTACCATCCCAAACAACCACCAACAATAAATTCCGGAGAATATACTTATGGATGAATGCAAATACGCTATCCTTAAATATATATAATTAATAAAAACAGCCTTTTAGTTACCACAATAAAGAAACATTTCTTTAAACTTTGATATAAAATTCAATCCGTGTAAAACGAGTGCAGTGAAGCCAAACTTTTAGGAGGTACCCTCGATTCCAACCTGCCATTCAAAGAGAATATTGAAGATCGATGCAAAAAATTAACTAAACTCGCATACATTATTACAAGAGTAGGTATAGAAGTCCCGAAACAAGTCCTAGGATACTAATACCATGATATACCCACATCTACAGTACAGAAGTGTAGGACAATATTCAATTCAGCTACTGGTAGTTATGCAAAAAATTAATAATTAAGAGTGTGTATTTTAGTGGGGGGGGACTTGTTTAACCTCCTTCGTAACGGTAAAGGTCACATAACGAAGGAGACTTACAGCTTTACGTCTGAACCACGGGTCGATACATCATCTGGACGCGGATTAACTGTCGAAACCCAGTGTCGCTTAACTTCGCTGATCAACGGGAAGGGGTGTTACGACAAAGGCCACTACGACATAGTCCGAATAATCAAGAAAATTTATAAAATTGAATACAGATATAATGACCCTTCGTCCTCTGCGCTCAGATTATGTAGCGACCCGTGGTTCGGATCCCACGTAAAGCTGTAGGTCCCCTCCGTCATATGACCTTAGATGTTGCGAAGGAGGTTAAATAACCCCAATTAAAAAAAAATATATATATATATATATATCAAATTGTCAATAACAATACTGCTCCAAATATTATCCAAACCAAATATTAGTTTCTCAAATCCAACATCGCTTCGACCCAAGACAATAAAACAGGTACCTCAGTAAATCAAATTATACCATACTCGTAGATTGCGCAATTAGACGCTCCACTGGACCCAACCTTTGAAACAGCCTCGATCGAGCGACGAAAGAATTAAACAAGTTAAAATGTTTCCAGAAAAAAAAATCACATAATACAAATCGTCCAATGCAATTATTTCTATTTTAACCTCCTCCGACTGTAATATCCCCTTCTTGTTTTATTGTACAGCAGTTATAGTCGAGATAGTTTTATTCGTCTATAACCCAAATTTCTCGTACATTTGTCAGTTAAGGTATTCACTATTATACGCAGACTCTATTATAATAAACAGATACTAAAGAACTTTTGCGTAATCCTACCTAAAGTACATATATATGTAACAGTAATATATACTGTATATGTACATGAATGTACAAATATATAGTACATATACTGTATATGTAATATATACAGTATATGTACATGAATGCCCCTCGGTGGTGTAGTGGTTACCGTCGCTGACTACGAATCCATCGGCCCCGGGATCGAGACCTGGTGACGGCAGCCGGCGCGCAGCAAAACCCAGCTGTTCATCCTTCCACACAATAAAGACAGTGGTTGGTAGATAAATGGGTAGTCTTGTGGTTTAGACGCTGGGCTGCTGGTGGGGCGTGGTTCGAATTCCACGTTAAACTGTAGGTCTAAGGTGGAGTGAAATGCTTGACCTTCGTCAGAATGAACAATTCCCGCGGAAGCAAACCAAAGGTTACGTATATATATCTAATCTCGAACACTGAAAAAAGAAATGTTCGCTGAATTCAAACAAAAATTAGTCTAACAAAGCGCCGTGTTCATAATTATGCAAGAACCATGTTTTGTTAAAATTGAGCAAAATAAATGGTTATTTCAAAATATATTTGGTTTAGATTAAACACTTTTATTTATATATTTACTTGGAATTGGGTTTGACTTCATGCGGAAAATTTATATCCTGTAACCTCGACATTAACTGAAACGAGACTCGACATATAACCTCCAATTTTCCCATAAAGCAAAAAATTTACTTTCAAATAGCAGTTTCAGCCAATATATGTATAAAAAAATTACTTAAGCCGGCCCGCACACTGGATCGTATTGCGACTGACGACTGATGACTTAGGTCGTGACGACTCGAGTCGCGTGTGAGTTTACATTGGCAGAATGGGAGCCCGCGGGGTTCCCATTCTGCCAATGTAAACTCACACGCGACTCGAGTCGTCAATCGTCAGTCGCAAGACGATCCGGTGTGCGACCGGCCTTAGTAATCCATTTTTATGTTTCCTTGTTAATCCAAGGGATTAACAAGGGATTTTGTGGCCACTCTGTATAATTACAAATCTTCGATTAAACCTTAATTTTGCTTCTGCCAGAATTATTTATTCTGAAAGAGGTCAAAATTGTTGCCCCCACCTTGGACCTACAGTTTAATATGAAATCCGAACCACGCCCCACCACGTGTAATCAGAAATTGCAAAGTCCTCGCTCAGACTCGATCTCACAACCTCCCGATCAGCAGCCCAGCGTCTTAACCACTAGGCTACCCAGGATACTCGTTTACTTATCTATCTATCTATCTATCTTTCTTTTTGTATGGAAGGATGAACAGCTGGGTAAGCTGCACATCGCCTGCCATCACTGGAAATCGAACCAGGAGCCGGTGGATTCGTAGTCAGCTATACTCACCACTACACTACCATTAAGTAAAACAATAATCATCTAAGTTAATAATTATTAAATCAATCAAGTTTCTACGTAAGAAATTAGTCTACAAATTCCACCCCCTCCCCCTCCGCCTCCGCCTCCACCCTCCCGTCAAAAAAAGTTATTATTATTTTAAATTAAATTACATAAATAATAATGTCAACTACAAAGACTCTTTTACTGGTTCCTCATCATTATACAATTTAACGACAAAATTACTTTTCCACTTCATGATGGCGTAGGGAAATGGAAGTCTAGTTTTCATTATATACACCGTCAGCCAACAAAAAAAGGATTCACTCTAAAAACATTCATGGAATCAACATTTTTCAAACCATGAGTATGAAACTTGTACACGTAAAAGATGCATAAAACATCTATCTGTAAACCAAATTTTAGTTCGAAGCTATCAAAAATAACGATTTATTAAATATTTCTTTAATAATATTACAACTGATGCTCGACAAACTAATCAAGAATCCTTTATTTCCATTTTCACTTTTGTAAATTCTAATACTATTTTTCTTTTTTTGGCAGGGTTATAAAATATAGTGAATATGCTATTTTCAGAGGAAGATAAGAGTATAATTAAACATTACAGACTAGAAAAGGGATATGGACGAACGAAGCTACTCTCCGAATTCCCCAGCTCTTGGTGGTTTGGGAAAGCTTCTAAAGAAAATTGACGAGACTGAGGATATCAAAAGAAGAGAGGGAAGTGGGCGACCAAAAACTGTTCGCGTACAAGACAATATTGACGACGTCGAAGAACGTATATTAAGTGAGGAAAACCATCCAGGAACCCATATGACACCAGCTCGCGTATCAAAAGAATTACAATTGTCAGAAACTAGTGTGAGACGCATAATTAAACGAGATCTTCAACTAAAACCATTCAAAAGAGTGCACGGGCAAAAGATTACTCAAACTGATGAGCAGAAACGAGTTCAAAGATCAAAACAAATCTTACGGCGAGTAACGTGTGATAAACTTTCAAAGGTTTTTTCACTCATGAAAAGAGATTCACTGTGGACTGTGGAGCCATCTCGGAACAGTCAAAATGACAGAGTTTACTCGCACGTTCAATGTAAGAATGAAATACCTGATAACGGACTTTTTGCAACCAGAAGTCATTTCTCAGCTAGTGTCATGGTGTCAGTTGGCATATCAAAGTTAGGAAAAACATCCATTCATTTTATTGAGCCTGGTGTAAAAGTCAATGCCGAGTACTATCGAAATACTCTGCTGCGAAACATGCTTCCCGAAATGCAAAATCTGGCCAACGGTGGTTATTAGCTTTTTCAGCAAGACGGAGCAACGTCCCATACAGAAATAGCAACTGTGGAATACTTAAAAAATAGTCCCAGAATTACTTGAACCCCAAAATTGGTCACCTAACAGTCCTGACTTGAACGCTGTGACTATGGAATTTGGGGAAAATTTGGCACAGAGAGTTTACAGGAGCAGGGTGAGAAATGTTGATCACTCGCGTCAGCTTCTTGTGGAGAAATGGGAAGAGATACCACAGGAGCAGATCGATCGAATCAGTGATGAATTTCGTTCAAGATTGAAGAAAATTGTTGAAACAGAAGGGAAACACATTGAACAATTTTTTTAATAGGAATTCCAAAAGAGTAAAATGTTAATTTGATTTCTTTTGTAAACTTAGGATTTAAGTTCTGTTTCGAAATTCAAAATCCTTTTTTTATTTTCATGGTTTTTTAATAGAGACATTTCCTATATTTTATAAATCTTATGATGTATTTTATAACTAAAATGAGAATAAAAATTTTATTACCAAAGTTTTACCGTCTTTGTGGACTCCCAGAATTCAAAGCTGGAGCGATGTTCACCAACAAAATTTGCTGAACAAACAATCCTCATTAAATCATTAATTTTGAATATAACACAGCCCTGCGATGGTTTTGTTGTCTAAAATATTTTATCACTTATATAGTAATTTTTGCACGCTGATTCCGAAAATAATATCAATTTTTCGTCATTAATTTTTCGTCATCACGTTTTTTATTAAAAACTACTGCCTATAAATGCTTCCAGATCAGAAGTGACGTCATAGCGTCTTTTAGAACATTCGAGAAACACACCGCTAGTATATAAATGATTGACAAGCCACGAGATGAGTCAGTCTGTCCAGTGCGTGCGGTTATAATTCTTTATTATTCAAAGGCACGCGGTGACTCTATTTCTCTTTTGAAATTTGTTTATTTGTCGCTATGGCAACCAGAGGGTGTAAATAGCCCAAACATTTTCTGCTATATTTGTGGAAAATTTACTCTGAAAAAAACAAAGGCAAGATATTACAGACTTCGTCAAGAAAGCATACTATGCGTACTTCGGAATGAAACTTGGGGATCAAGACAAATCATGGGCTCCACATAAAGTTTGCAGTGTTTGTGTTGAACAACTTAGACTGTGGAGTAAAGGTAAAAAGGATTCTTTACCTTTTGGGATTCCAATGGTCTGGCGTGAGCCTAGAAATCACAGCAATGACTACTACTTTTGTTCATGTAACGTGCAAGGCTACAATACTAAAAATAAAAAAGGAAATTTCTTATCCAAACTTTCAGTCTGCTATAAGACCTGTTGCTCATGGACCTGGTATACCTGTACCTACTAAACCAAATACTCTTGATATAACTTCATCTGATTCGATGTCTGATGACGATGGAAACGATGATATTGATTGTTTTCAAACGGAAACATCTGGTGAACCCCAATTGTTTGCACAAAGTGAACTTAATGATTTGGTAAGAGATTTGTGTCTCCCGAAGGATTCTTCAGAGATTTTGGGATCCAGACTTCGTGCAAAGAACTTGCTTTCTCCCGGGACGTCATTTTACTGGTACAGAAATAGAGAAAAAGAATTCATCCAATCTTTCTCAAGAAAATTCATTGGTATATTGCAACAATGTTTCGAAACTAATACTTAAGCTAGGCGCTGCAGTCTATGACCCAAATGAGTGGAGACTTTTCATTGATTCTTACAAAAGAAATCTAAAAGGCGTCCTCTTCACAACGGTAACTTGTATACATCCGTTCCTGTGGCTCATTCGGTTCACTTGAAGGAAACGTACGAAAATCCTGAGTTTCTTCTAGCTAAGGTTAAATACAAAGAACACGGTTGGCTACTTGTGGAGAATTAAAAGTGATTTGTATGTTGTTAGGTCAACAACCAGGTTATACGAAGTTTCCATGTTTTTGTGTGAATGGGATAGCAGAGCAAGAACTCAGCACTGGATAAAAAGGAATGGCCACGCAGAGTCAACCTGACACCTGGTTCTAAAAACATTCAACGTGAAAGTTTGGTTGACACGAAGAAAGTCCTTTTACCCCCGCTTCACATAAAATTGGGCTTGATGAAGCAATTTGTTAAGGCCTTGGACGAAGATGGAGATTGTTTTAAGTATCTGTGTGGTAAATTCCCAACTCTTTCGGAAGCAAAATTGAAAGAAGGAATTTTCGTTGGTCCCCAGATTAGAAAACTGACTTTGGATGAACACTTTGAAAGAACGATGAACAATCTTGAAAAAGAAGCGTGGATTGTTTTTAAGGATATTATCAACAAATTTTTGGGAAACAATAAGGACCCAAATTACCAAAACAATGTAAACAACATGCTAAATAAGTTCAAAGAGTTGGGTTGTAATACGAGTTTAAAATTACATTTCTTACATTCACACTTGGATTACTTCCCTGAGAATCTCGGAGCACTCGGCGAAGAACAAGGAGAACGGTTTCACCTAGATATCAAAGAAATGGAGAAGAGATATCAGGGAAGGTGGGACATCAGCATGATGGTTGATTACTGCTGAATGTTGAAACGGGATACTCCAGAATTATTACATAAAAGAAAAGTAACAGCGAGTACATTCGAGACTAAAAGGCAAGAAAACTCAGGACAAATAAATATGAATATGTAATTGACGTTAATAGTCTTCTTTCTTTTTAAAGTTGTTCCCATTTGTAATTAGTATAACAAAGCGAAATAGGTACCTAATGTAAATTGAAATAAATAATATTTATTTATGTTCTTCTTTTCCCTTCCAGTTTGCAAAAAATCCTTACGTGATAGAAAAAAATGGACACCTTATTCGAAATCAGCGTAGTTGAATTATATAAAATCAGTTATTAGTAAGAAAACAACTCGTACAAAGTTCTCATTCGAGGCCTTTGTAATCTGAAAATTGGTGTACATATATACTGTTTACATAGTTTTGCTCTGTATGAGTTTCATCATGATTGGTTAATAAATGTTGATTTCATGCCTGTTTTTAGAGTGAACTCTTTTTTTTTTTTGGCAGAAGGTGTATATGTATATGTACAGGGTGTCCCATAAGTCCAATCTCGTAGGAAAATTTATTTTAAATTAAATTTACAAAATTAATACATTAGAACTAAACCAAATGTTCAAATTGATGTCTTGTTTTGGAACCTTTTTTTTTGGTTGCAGGTAGAATAACAAGCAATGGTTAATATGGAAGCGAGTTACACTCCTGAGAAAAAGGCCTCCGCCTTTCCGATGACGCCATTTTTACATTTTAATTTCTTCTTCTACTAATATTTTTAAATGACTCGAAAAGGAATCGCAGTTGATAATTCGAAACGTGTCTTTTCAATATTCTAACAAATTTAACGATGTCCAAAAATGAAGAGGGCTACGTCGTGACCAATATCGTAACACCTCTTCCCGTCGATCAACAAAGTAACGCCACACTGTATCTGGCTAGTAATTGGATGAGAGACCATTCTCCGCGTCCAGATTATGTAACGACCCGTGGTTCGGATCCCGCGTAAAACTGTAAGTCCCCTCCGTCATACGAACTTAAATATCGCGAAGGAGATTAAACAAACCAACGAAACGACTAAACTACGTCATATTTCAACCGTTACTTAACCATAACCCGTCACTATAAAACACAACAACTAAAAATCACATTTCAAATTTAAAAATCACGAACCCCCGAACTAAAATTTCTTCCCCCAACTCGAAACCAAAGAGCCAGCCATGGATAACGTATTTAAAGACATTTAATAATAAAATTCTTTTAGCGTTCATTGGAGAGTTATCCGAATTCTTTCTTCGAGAATTTCGAGCAGAAATAATAAAAAAAAATAAAAAAAAATAAAATAACGCGTGTCAATACAAGATTAATTTCACGCTCAGTGAAGTGGGTAATACCAGGAAATTAATTTCATTTCAAAACCGATACAAATGGATTTTTATTTATTTTTAATAAAATAAAATAAAATTTTAAAAATGAGACGCAATATATATATTCATAACTTTTAAAAATAATATGTTTTGTTATTGGACATTTTCTTGTGAATGTTCTAAAGAGTAATAAATTATATTTCGAACGACAACCTATATATATATATATATATATATATATACATATATGAAAATTATTGAAAAGTAACAACGTGAATAATATTTATGATGAAAATAACCACGAAGGAAAGTGTTCTTGAAGATGTCGGTAGACGAAAGCGCTTGAGCACCATTCTTTTTCCTTTTTCCTCGTGGTTATTTTTATCATATATATATACAGGGGTTGGACAAAATAATATGAACACCTTGATAAATGGCGGTTTTTTCTTAATATGGAGTTGGTCCTCCTTTAGCGGCAATAACAGCTGCAATGCGTCGGGGAATTGATTCATACAGCTTTTGGACAGTTTTAACGACCCCAGCGGTGTGGATTGGTGCATTATCATCCTGGAAGACGGCGCCGCCATTGGGAAACAGCGTTTGGACCATGGGATGGACCTGGTCAGCCAATATTGACAGATAGACCTGGGCGTTAACCCTACCATGCAGTACTACAGCTGGGCCAAGAGTATTCCACGATATTACTGCCCAAACCATCACAGATCCGCCTCCATGCTTAACGGTTGGGGTCAGGCAGTCGGGGTCATAAGCATCTTTAGGCTGTCTCCAGACGTAAACTCGACCGGAACATGGAAATAGCGTAAGGACGATTCGTCGGAGTAGACTACATTCTTCCACCGGTCCATTGACCAATTCTTATGGTCATTACACCATTTTCTGCGCCGCTCAATGTTGATGTGCGAAAGGAAGGGTCTGGCAATTGCAGCCCTCCATGGTATCCAGCTCCATGGAGCTCGCGACGTACAGTTCTGGTCGATACCGGGCTTGCAAGATGCTGGTTAAGCTCTGCAGTCACTTTTGGAGCTGTGGTCTTATGGTTCTTTGTCACAATGCGCTTTAGCACCCGGCGGTCTCGATCACACAGCTTCTTCTTGCGTCCACTATTGCATTTGTCGGTGCTCGTCTTTCCATGGTTTTGGTATGCAGACATGACCATAGAGACAGTTCCTCTGGATACATTGAACATCTGAGCGGTTTTCGTCACCGATGCACCAGCCATCCGCGCTCCGACAATTTGCCCTCTTTGGAAGTCTGACAGGTCTTTCATAACTGCTAATTCATAATTCACTCAGATCTGTAAAAACAACGTGAGGGTTATAACATGACGCATACACTCTCTGTTACGCAATTAAATAGGTTTGCCAGTCATTTGACCGTTTACTTTGTGTCTGAGCAGTCTGTAAAGATAACCGGTGAAATCGGCGGGTGTTCATATTATTTTGTCTAACCCCTGTATATATATATATATATATATATATATAAATTTTTTTTCTTTTAGGTAGGGATATGGCTGCGAAATTAACAATAGACGAGAGGGTGAACTTGATTTTAATGTATGGAATACTAGGTACAACAGAGCGATGAGTCGGTACAGAATTTAAATTCTCTACCGATTCATCGATTTGTTGTACTTGGTATTCCATACATTAAACCAAGCTCACCTTCTCGTCTACTGTTAATTTTTGTAGTCATCCCGTACCTAAAAGAAAAAAATAATATGTTATAATCAACACTGAAAATTCCTATGATGCGCGACTTTTCCGCCACCCTGTGTATGTATGTGTGTGTGTGTATATATATATATATATATATATATATATATATATATAGTGTGTGGTGTGAAAATGGCATAATTTACAGATGTAGTGGGGTATTTTTTGTGCGGTAAAACTCCTGGTACCGCGGAACATTAAAAATTTATATTATAATAAGAGAGCTGTCCGTCTGTCTGTCCGTCTGTCCGTCACACTTTCAGAAATTGTGAGAAAAAATTGTGAGAAAAAATTCAGAAATTGTATTACGGGCGGCAATGTGAAGCTCAAGATTTTCATGACTGTGTTCTTTTCTGTAGTTTAGCAATGGGGGAAGGGTGGGGGTGGGGGTAATGGGGGAGGGGTGGGGTAATGGGAGGGGTGGGGTAATTGGGAGGGGTGGGGGTAATGGGGGAGGGGGTTAGCCCCCAAGTTGTATGAATGGGGGTGAGGAGGTTTTGGGAGATACCAGATTCAGAAATGTTGACACAATGTGAAGCTCAAAATTTTCACGGCTGGGTTCTTTTTTGTAGTTTAGCCTGTCTAACCGTCAGCGAAGCGGCGGGAACTGTACTAGTTTATATAAAAAACGAAGTATTTTTACTGTCGTAAAATAAATGTTTGTTCCGATTAGATTGTTACGTTAGGTTAGGTTAGGTTACTATATTAGCTAGTTCCTCATTATTTAATGACAACAGAAATCACCCTCAGAGCCCTTAATTACATCTCAAACGCTTATCGCTCCCTTCTCGGCTCGATGGCACTACGGTTAGGTTAAGTCTGGTTAATTAGTTTTTAAATATACAGATTTTAAAAATGTCAGTACCTCGCTTCTGCGGAGGTGTGTGTGTGTGTGTGTGTGTGTGTGTGTGTGTGTGTGTGTAGAAACCACTTCACTTAATGGGGTAGACGCGACGTTTCAACTTGGAAGGGAAGACAGATCAAATTCACACACGAAAATACGTGTAGAGGTCAGACAAAGAAATTCCTTTTCCTCGCCGTTCGCAGACATCTGGGAATCATCAGGAATCGAAAAACACACGTGGTTTGTCAAGGAGAGAGAAACAAAAGAACGCTTGCGTTTTTCACAAAAAGGCCCGCGAAAATTTTGCATCTTACGAGCCTATAAAAGTCAGAGTCCACTGAAACTCGCTCTCACAGTCCTCGTGAATCTCTTCGTCACGTAGCGCCGCTTCGAGCTCAGCCGGCCTCAGTTCTTCAAGTCACACTTCAACCATACAAGAAACGAAGCAACACTTGAGGCGACTCTACAATTCCATCCTGCGAGAAACAACATCACTGCTGTAGGCGTTTTCCGTTGGCTCCTTTTCAACAAGTCTCTACCGGCTTTCAACACTCATTCTCTCGCCGGCAAGGCCAGTCTGCCCACAGAAGCAGTCCTTCGAAGCCCAAGCCCTCAGCACATCCTCCACCATGTAGGCCCCCTACAGTCCATCTACAGTCAACCTCCAAAGTCATCTACGGCGAAACACAATACGGTCATCCCTTCACCTAGGCCTACAGTCTTCAAGGTCATCTACGGCGAAACGCAATACGGTAGTCTTCTTCAGTCTCCAGAGTTTCCAGCATCGCGGTAAGCTTCTTGTCGGCCCTCACTCGGCGTACAGTGTTTTTGTTACGTCGTGCTTCCACAAGCTCTGCCTAATCACGTAGGTCCTAAAAGTGTTTTCATTACCGTGCAAACTAACGCTCTCGTTAAGACCGCAGTAGGCCTATTCAAGTGTTGTACCAATACCGTCGTGTTGTATCACCGTGTTATTGTGTTCTTTCATGTAACTCATTTATTTTGCATCCGTTTGTTTATGTGTTCCTTTAATGCATTACATTTTTTCGACCTAATCCATTTACTGTGCCATACCGTACGTTCATTATTCCAGTTACCAATAGGCTTCATTATTTATTCTGTGTTCACTCTGCACATCTTATTAGCCTATCTGAATTAGTGTATTTACTTAACAATTAGACTGTATAACCATTCCTTATTGCTAAGAACCAGTCATCTTTAGCATAGTATAAATGCCGTTATATTCATTATAAATATCTTTATTGAACTGTTAATCGCTGTGAACAAATAAATAATTGATTTATTTTCCTAATTAAACGCAAAACAACAAAGTAATTTCTCTCTCCTTATTAAACATTATTTGGTCTGTAAGACTTGGTGACCCTAATTTAATTTCAATTTTATTCAGTAATTACAGTAAGCCTACTTTCTTACCACATCAAAATCAGCGATCAGTAGGCCAGGGTTAAGATTTAACCCCGGAAGTAAGAAACACTCTCCAGCTGGAGTAGAAGGGAAAACACAAAAGAAAACGAAAACAGAGAAAAAAAAACCTGTTAGTAAAAAAATGGAACGGGTTTAGTTGACCAGTTTTTTTTTTTTAGATCAAATAAAGTAATAGTTAAAATATAATAACCGCTTTATTTAGAATTACAAAATGTATTTTGTTGGCTTCAATTTATCATAAACATTCCTTTGGTTTCATTTTGTTAGTGTAGATTTTTTTGTGAATATTCTATAAACAATAATAAATTATACTTCCGAACGACAACCTCTGTCGTTCGGAATATTAACAAAGGGTTAATATTAATTATTTTTTAAATGTATTTCTTTTCTCTTTTTCTTCATATGAATTTTTTAAATGCAAATATAAATTTATTTGTTTAAAAGAATGATTTTTTAATAAAATTCTGATGCAGATCAAAACTATACATAAATACACAATTTGTTAAGTGCAACCGGAAGTTACGATAGCGTAACGGGTAAAATGCTCTGTACGTTACATGAAGGTAAAGGTAAAAAAAATCTTCATGTTAGTTTCTGTATATATGTTACAGTCAAAGTTTGCAACCAGCCATTTCGCGTAATGACTTAAACCTTTAGTCATTTCGCGTAATGATTGAAACCTTTAGTCATTTCGTGAAATGGCTGTTTCACTTGGTCATTTCGCGAAATGACTAAAATCTTCAGCCATTACACGAAATGGCTGAAATTCCACCTTGGTCATTTCGTACAAGATCATTTGCCCGGTTAGGTCAACTGTATGCCCTTGACAATTGGTTAGGTTAAGTTGTGTTATTTTCGTTAGTTTTAACGAAAATAACACGACTTAACCTAAACAATTGTCAAGGGCATACAGTTGACCTAACCGGGCCTTCAATGGCGGACATCGGAATAACATTGAAGGCCCGGTTAGTATTTGGAAACCTCTATATTGAAAATTCAAATGTGTTCAAATGTGTATTTGAAGAGTGTTTCTCACTTATTTGAACAGACCTGTGGATGTATGCATGTTTTAGCAGATTTAATTAGTTAAATAAAAGTTTCCAATTTTATTGTGATGTTTGTTATTTCTATGAATTCATGACAAAAGTCATTTTAGCCATTTCACGAAATGACCAGGATGGAATTTCAGCCATTTCGCGTAATGGCTGAAGATTTTAGTCATTTCGCGAAATGACCAAGTGAAACAGTCATTTCGCGAAATGACAAAGTTTCAACCATTACGCGAAATGGCTGGTTACACACTTTGACTGTAACATATGCAAATTCACTTTATAACACGAAACAAAAGCTTGGGTGTCTAAAAATAAAACAATTATTTTGTTGAAATATTTATTTTTGCTTGAGTCAACAAATTTTTTTTGTGTAGGAATCACCACTGAGAATAAGGTACCAACCCCAGCCTCAGGGATCCAGTGTTACCTTTTATGAAAAGGTTGGATGCGTAACTTTAATGCTACATACAGTACGTCCAGTGAGACCAACGTCTACATTTACAAACACCTCACAGATTTTCTTCACTTTCTCCAAAATTACGAGTACTTTTTCACAATTGAAATCTGCATTACTCATGCAATGGCTTTCGTTCTTCCAAGAGCGCTTATTTGACACCATTCAGTGAACGAAATCAATTTGATTAAATTTGCATATCGTTCTTTATATCCTATGCATTTGTTCAGTATTATTCATTCCCTGATCTAACAAAGAATCTCCTGCAAATAAAATGGGTGCAATTCCTTTTACTGTACGTGGGACGTAAGAAAATCCGAGTGCCACTTTAGGCCCTAAAGAGTTTGAGATGCACAATATCATCATTTTGTATTCTTAATGGATTTGCGTCTTCGGCCGTATGTCTCTCTATACAAATAGCTTTGAATGAGCCCCAAATACGATGATTTAGCGACGCATCTTACGTGGACGGGGCAAGAATTGGCCGCTTTGTCTTTCTGGCTCAATGCAAAGCCTCATTTTTACCAATAATGTGGCCTTGTACAGAGACAATCTATTCGTTTTATAGCCAATTACGTTTACTGTGGCACCAAGAAGGTTCGATAGAGGAATGAGAGGAGAAACCATCGCTTAGTGAATCCTTCACCAAGTATGAATTCAATCAGTGGTTTTCAGTCTGATAATACCAATGAATGAACAGTAAAATTGAAAGTGACAGCAATCATGAATAAAGTCGATAAGGCCCGTTCTTGCTCGTTAAGGGACCGTGAGGAGCAATGTAATATCTCCAAACAATGAAATCTTCTATATATATATATACAGGGCTATTCAAATTGATTCACCTCATTTCAAATGAGAATATTTTTTAATGTTACAAATACAGAGTGATTTGTGATACATCAACCAAAAGAAAAACTGTCCAAATTTTGTCTCTCACCTCATAAATACTCTATGTGACTTCCCCTAGTTACACGAGCAACGTCGACACGATAGTCGAATTCCTCCCATACTCTCTCCAGCATGTCCGTTGTCACTGACTCTACGGCAGTAACAATGCGAGGTCGGAGCTCATCCAAAGATGTGCGCAACGGTGGCACGTACACAGTATCCTTAACGTACCCCCAAAGGAAGAAGTCGCACGGTGTAAGATCCGGCGACTGATTTACAGCTCGAAAACTGCAACACACAAAACGCATTCTGCTGTGCGGACGCCATTTTCACACTGAGTGTTTGTTGCTAGGCTAGGCCACGACGTGACTTTGGAGCCCTCTCGCGGTGATCTTGTAAAACTCAGAGATTTTCTCTTTCATGTGGTGTATGCCCAGTTGATGCACGGTTGATAGGTACGGAAGTATTCTCAGTTGAAATCGGATGAATTATTTTGAATAGCCCTGTATATATATATATATTATATATATATATAATATTTAGGAGAAATCCAATGACAAGGAGAAATGTAAATGCCATGAAAAGTCTTCTTTAATGCGCAACGTTTCGAGCAAATACGCTCATCTTCAGGCTGTATGATAACAATGTGAAATTAAAATCAATAATTGAATGAAAAACCAGACAAAGAAAATTTCTATAACCTATTCATAAAGGCAAACTTTAAAAGACTGAAAAAAGAGGGTAAAATTCTAAGTTATACAGATTTACATTTAAAATTAAGAAGCTATTTTAAATACATATAGTAAATGTGAAATTAATACACTGGAAAAATTAACAATAGTACACTGGAATAATGAAACTAACTAACCTTTCACTGCAATTTCCGAGGCTAGACTGATTTAAGCACAAAACGAGAAAACATAAGATAAGATAAGATAAGATAAGATAAGATAAGATGGTGAGGGCGATTGGGGAAGGGGGAATTATAAGGAATTGGGGAAGGAGGAGGGATTATAAAAAGTTTAAAGGGACGGCTGATGAGTCAGCATTTAACGTCGGGGTCAAAGTTTTAATATAAAGCGATTCCAGAATTCTAAGTGAGTTGGGACAAGTATTACAACCAAGAATTTTAAAATTTTCTAAAGTGACATCAGTTTTACATTTGATACTGTGTTCCCGAATGCTAGAAACTTCTTTAGTTTTTAAAATTTTACCTGTTCGGCCACTTATTCCCATATGCGAATAAAATCTAGCCCTGAGAGAGCGAACAGTGCTGCCAATGTAATTCCCAAGGAGACACCTAGGGCAGGTAAATAAATATACAACACCGCTACGCAACGAGTCAGGGGTTCGATCCTTCGCTGAGAAAAAGCTACCTAAAGACGTTTTATTAATAAATATGATGCGGAAATCAGTATGATAAAAAAATTTCCTTAACAACTTTGTAAATTTAAGCTTAAATTCCTTATTCAAAGGACCCATTTCAGGTACCAAGAAATATTTTATATCCTTCGGCACTGTAATACAAGGAAGTTGAGGGCTATAAACATTATTTAAGAAGGATCTAATTAGTTTATCTACATATTGAACAGGAAAACTATTATTGGTAAAGTATGATCTTAGATTATTAAATTCATCATTAAGTAAGGTAAAACTAGAGGTCAAATTATATCCTCTGAACAGGAGAGTTTTAATACAAGACATCTTATAGTCTGTATAACTTAGAATTTAACCCTCTTTTTTCAGTCTTTTAAAGTTTGCCTTTATGAATAGGTTATAGAAATTTTCTTTGTCTGGTTTTTCATTCAATTATTGATTTTAATTTCACATTGTTATCATACAGCCTGAAGATGAGCGTATTTGCTCGAAACGTTGCGCATTAAAGAAGACTTTTCATGGCATTTACATTTCTCCTTGTCATTGGATTTCTCCTAAATATTAAATTGAAGCTCTGTAGAAGCAACCCGCATGATTATATATATATATATATATATATATATATATATATATATACATACATTCAACTGCAAAAAACACGCAGTATAAATAACGTAAAGAACGACGCTTGTATAGGAGATATTCCGCGCAAGACGAGAGAGAGAAAACGGAACAAATGAAAAAATGAAGTACCACTGGGAATCGAACCCGGGATCTTCCGATTGCCGGTCAGACGCGATACCATTACACCATGGACTTCACTCTTCCAAATGCCGTAATTCTTCTACATACTCGCAGAAACCAATGCCCCAAGGGGGCACCTCCCGCATGCCGTAACATTATATACATTCAACTGCAAAAAACACGCAGTATAAATAACGTAAAGAACGACGCTTGTATAGGAGATATTCCGCGCAAGACGAGAGAGAGAAAACGGAACAAATGAAAAAATGAAGTACCACCTGGGAATCGAACCCGGGATCTTCCGATTGCCGGTCAGACGCGATACCATTACACCATGGAGTATGTAGAAGAATTACGGCATTTGGAAGAGTGAAGTCCATGGTGTAATGGTATCGCGTCTGACCGGCAATCGGAAGATCCCGGGTTCGATTCCCAGGTGGTACTTCATTTTTTCATTTGTTCCGTTTTCTCTCTCTCGTCTTGCGCGGAATATCTCCTATACAATCGTCGTTCTTTACATTATTTATACTGCGTGTTTTTTGCAGTTGAATGTATATAATGTTACGGCATGCGGGAGGTGCCCCCTTGGGGCATTGGTTTCTGCGAGTATGTAGAAGAATTACGGCATTTGGAAGAGTGAAGTCCATGGTGTAATGGTATCGCGTCTGACCGGCAATCGGAAGATCCCGGGTTCGATTCCCAGGTGGTACTTCATTTTTTCATTTGTTCCGTTTTCTCTCTCTCGTCTTGCGCGGAATATCTCCTATACAAGCGTCGTTCTTTACGTTATTTATACTGCGTGTTTTTTGCAGTTGAATGTATATAATGTTACGGCATGCGGGAGGTGCCCCCTTGGGGCATTGGTTTCTGCGAGTATGTAGAAGAATTACGGCATTTGGAAGAGTGAAGTCCATGGTGTAATGGTATCGCGTCTGACCGGCAATCGGAAGATCCCGGGTTCGATTCCCAGGTGGTACTTCATTTTTTCATTTGTTCCGTTTTCTCTCTCTCGTCTTGCGCGGAATATCTCCTATACAAGCGTCGTTCTTTACGATATATAATATATATATATATATATATATACTCGTTTATATTGGAGGCTTGTTTTGTTTGCCTAGCTAATGTTATATACACAGTTCTTCCCGTTTACAGTATATGCACCCCCGAAAACGCTTATCTATAAACTTTGATTACAGTCGGACTATATTTTGATCACGAGCCAAACAACTGTAAAACAGACCGTTTAAATAAGTCTCAATCCCTTAATGTCTTCCACGGCATATTCTGATGACTGCATTAAACAGAACGTGTTTAGCGACGATTATTCAGAAACATGTTCCCGCTTTCTCACAAACAAATTGGGATACAAGTTTAACCAAATAATAAATTTTAAAGGAAATGAAATTTAAATATCTGATTATTTTTTTTCTCTCTCTCTCTCTCTCTCATAGTGTTCGGTGTACCGCGACAGATGTTGCCGAAAGAATAGACAAACTGAACGCGTTCAAAGCTCCTGGGCCAGATCAATTCCTCCCCAGAGTCTTGCGGGAAGTGCGCCACCAGGTGGCTCCCCACCTGGCTACAGTCTTCCACAAATCGTTGGAGACGGGCAAGGTGCCTGGTGACTGGAGGGAAGCCAATGTGACCCCTATATTTAAGAAAGGGGATCGCGAAAGTCCAGGGAACTATCGTCCCATTAGTCTCACTTCGGTTGTAGGTAAATTATTAGAGGGGATAATAGCGGATAGGATCGTTGACCATTTGGATTCCTACAAGCTGCTTGGGGACTCCCAACATGGGTTTAGACGGCATAGGTCGTGTCTCACCAACCTGCTCGAGTTTTTCCACGTCATGAGGAGTGAGTACGATAAGAGTAGGGCGATTGATATACTTTATTTCGACTTTCAGAAAGCCTTTGATAAGGTACCTCACCGCCGGCTAATGGCCAAAGTCCGCGCGCTGGGTATCGATTGAGAAATAGGTAGCTGGCCCCGTTTTGGGGCCACTGTTGTTTATCATTTACATAAATGATATCGACGCTGGCATCGTCAGTAGGATCGCCAAATTCGCTGATGACACCGAGCTTGGGGCCAATGTTGGGACGCCGGAAGCGATCGAGCAACTGCGTGCGAACCTACGTAGGATAGGAGAGTGGTCCGAAAAGTGGCAAATGCCGTTTAACTTGGGTAAATGCAAGGTCATGCACAATGGCTACGCCAATACCAAGTCGGACTACTCCATGTTGGGGAGTAATATCGAAGCCACTGATTTGGAAAAGGATTTGGGTGTGCTAATTAGCAGCGACCTTAAGTTTACCAAACAATGCGTGGAGGTGGAAAAGAAAGCCCAGAAGTTGTTGGGATATATCAGGAGGTAATTTCGATTTCGGAACAAGGAGATTGTGCTCTCTCTGTACAATTCCCTGGATCGGCAACACTGGAGTATGCTGTACAGTTCCGGTCGCTCACCCTCAGGAAAGATATTGACATGCTGGAGCGAGTCCAGGCGAGGGCCACAAAGTTAATCCCTTCCGTTAGGCTATGGGCTACAACGACGCTTACATATATGGAAACTCGGAGGTTGCGCGGTCAACTCATCGAGGTTTTCAAGCTCTTACACGGGTTCGACGATGTCGATTTTAGAAGCATGTTTAGTTTAAATGATAAGTCAACTCGCAACAATGGTTGGAAGTTGGATTTAAAACGGTTTAGCAGTAGTGTGTGTGGGAATTACTTTACCTATAAGATGTGTGACGTGTGACGTGGAACAGGATCCCTTCAGAAGTTGTGAACAGTTCCTCCGTGGATCAGTTCAAGAAAAGGTTAGACCGAATCTTGCACACTATTTGAGGGTGTATGAATTTTTCCCTGGCACCCGTTGCCATTGGTACCTCCTCGGTATGGGCCACAAGGCCTCTTGAGGTACTTCTTTTCCTTGTATAATAAATAATAATATTTTTATCTCGACTGAAAACGAAATTGGCGCGTACTTTTGGCGAAGTAGACCGTGGAAAAAAAGGCATGGCATAAAAACAGACGGGACCTAACTTCTTGAATTAAAACATCAAATATGAAGTTGTATGGAAGCGAACGAAAACAAATTTACATCCGAGTACCTTTTGGCGCTGTATTTTTATCGAGCGAACCTCTTTAATCCAGACACAGCACCTCCAGCTTTCTTGTCGACCCGAACCTCGATAACAAAATTCTCTCTCTTCTTCCCACCCCCGGAAGGGTATTTGCCCCCGAAATACTGCTATGCACAAGTTGAAAGACCCCTTCCCCCCCAACTCTTTATCGTTAAAATATTACAATTTTAATGGTGAACATAATTTTGAATTATTGGTATTTATTCTATCTAATTTGGCCTTTAAGGTTTGTAGGTTTTACAGGTTTATAGGTTACGGGTTTATGGGCTTTATAGGCTTATAGGTTACAGCTTTATGGGCTTTACAGGCTTATAGGTTACAGGTTTATGGGCTTTACAGGCTTATAGGTTACAGGTTTATGGGCTTTACAGGTTTATAGGCTTTATAAGCTTACAGGTTTATAGGCTTTACAAGCTTACAGGTTTATAGGCTTTACAAGCTTACAGGTTTATAGGCATTACAATCTTACGGGTTACAGGTTTATAGGCTTTACAAGCTTACGGATTACAGGTTTATAGGCTTTACATATGCTTTACAGGTTTACAGACTATGACAAATCTTCATCGGAACACGTACCAAAGAAAACGATGTGAAGCATCTAATAAAAATTGGAACAGAGAGACAAAGACGACGAAAGAAAACAACCCAACTTAGAATTTCCTCAAACTTCATTAAAACTTCCGTAGACTAAAAAAAAAAAAAAAAAAAAAAAAAAAATCGTTATATTAAAAAGAGAGCAGGGTATTTTCAAACTTTTAAAATTAAAATATAAAAAAACAACATCGGTGAAGTGATTAAATTATCTTAAACATGAGAAGGAAGAAGAAAATGGCCGAGGTAAAATGAATTAATAACCTATAAATTTTAATAAAGGCAAATTTTTTTTTAAAAAAAAAATGAAAAATTATTTAAAATTATGGCTAAGAGGCGCGAGGCGCCAACTTCCGTTTTTGTAAAAAACGGAACCTTCATGGGAACCCCTTAATATAAAAAATTATAAGTGTATAATATACATATTTCACTACGTGGTAGCCTCTATATAGTGGTTGGCAGTAATGGCTTCGAAAACGGTTGGCATAAAATTAATATAAAGACCCAATACCAAATCTTCATTTCTCGCGAGCTCATTACAGATTCAGGACTACAGCAGTGTCACTATAAATTACACTTTCAATATTTTTTTTAATTAAACTAAAGAGGAGCCTCACATAAAATGTTCATAAACAACGCACGAAATGCGATAAGTGACCCCAAGTTATACGTAAATACCGGGTTGTCCAGAAATATCGATTAGAGAAGCATATTTTTATTTTATATTTTTTTACAATATGACTTTTAAGAGATGCAAACCTCAAATATGAAATTTTTTTACGTGGATTCCATCTGTGCAATGACATATTTAATTAAAGGTTTAATTTACAAAACTAACATTCTATATGTGTTAGAACAGAACGAATCCGATGGTAACTTTTTGGACCACCGTAATGTACATACATACATACATACAAAATTACATGCACACGTGTGTGTGTGTGTGTGTGTGTGTGTGTGTGTATACGCACACACATCCAAGCAGTTAACAAATATATTTCAAATGTATTTGGCTGATCTACTGTGTGTATATATATAGTAGATATAAATTCATACATTCCCTGTCATATGAAAAAAATAACACTACTTTGAGTCATACCTCCATTACAATATTTTACTTTCTAAGCTCCCGTTTTATGTTTTCTACTCACTTAACAATGAAATACAGCTGCAGGCGAGTGTAACTGTGTAGATACATGCACTCTGTTTATATTTGAAGAACTCGTATAAAGAGCGAGCCTAATATTTTATACAGAATGAAAAGTCGTCTCGAGGGAGTGAACAAAAGGAAAAATTGGTTGGGAGTGTGAAATACTATTTCGACTCAAATTTAAAGCTATCTCTAATTATTCCAGGAACTCCATCATGGTCATTACATTAAATACATCATTAAATACGGTAAATACTTAATACATTAAATACATCATTAAAATACAGTAAATACTTAATACATTAAATACATCATAAAATACAATAAATACGTGTAAAATGATTATTGTATTACCTGTATCTGTACTATTTATCTGTATTTTGTGAAAATGATGCCATACAGAGTGTATTATGTATCAAAATATAATAAATGTATTACAATACACTAAAATATAATAAAATGATTATTTATTGGTACTATTATGTGATAATGATGCTCCTCTCTCTCCTGTTATAATGTATCGTATCTCAAATGATGTATCGTATTTCTGATGTACCATATATACTCGTATATATATAAAATTATATATATATATATATATAGAGGGTGGGCAAAAAAAACTGATGATAAAGATTTGCAAGCTGTTTTTACGCATGATAATGAATGAATAAACTTAAAATTTTCACATAATTACGTACACCGTTTTATACGATTGCAGTAATATTTACTTCTATTTTTCTTTATTATTTCAGATTTCAGAAAGTAAAATATAACTAAGATCCCCTAAAATAAGTGCAAAAATGCCTAAATACAGTGACGACGACGAAATGCTTGTAAAGAATCTAAGAATTGGCCAAGGTCTGGGCGCCAGAAGAATGATACAAATGTTGCCAAATAAACCGTGGACTGAATCAGGAGTTCAGTATATCATTAGAAAGGTTGATGAAACTGGAGATGTTAAGTGACGAGATGGAAGTGGTCGTCCCAAAAATGCAAGAACTCAGGCAAATGTTGATTTAGTGGAATGTTATGGTTTAAGTCAGGAAGGTAAACCAGGACCGCGCATTTCACCGAGGGAAATCGAAAAAGAAACGGGTATAAGTCGTAGTAGTGTTAGAAATATTGTGAAACACGATTTGGGTTTAAAAGGTTATAAACGTAAATCAGGGCAAAGTCTAACCGAGGCCAGTAAGGTTAGGCGGATGACATGTGCACGAAGCCTGATAAACAGATTCCAGGGTAACTCAGTTGAAGACTGTGGTTTTCTGATGAGAAATTATTTCACAGTGTACCACCAATTAACCAACAAAACGATCGGGTATACGCAAATGTTGCGAGAAAACGTAATGCTGCACCCGAGCGGGTAATAAGGGAAACATCTAACTTTTCGTCTAGCATTATAGTAGGAGCTTGCGTCTCAAAATTAGGCAAAACAAGAATTGTTGTGATTCAGCCACGAGTCAAAATCAATGCAGAATATTATTGTACACGGGTCCTTCCACAGTATTTGGATGATATTCGTCAGATTAGTGGAAATAATTTCACTTTCCAACAAGATGGAGCACCTGCACACACGGCGAAGCGTACAATCACGTATCTGGAACGAGAAACACCCAATTTCATTGAGCCAAACATGTGACCTCCCAATAGTTCAGACCTTACGCCGCTCGATTATGGCATTTGGGAAGCTTTAAAATCAAAAGTTTACACACCAGGTGAAAATATTCGCAGTGTTGACGAGTTACGCCTTAAAGTGTTGGATGGCTGGAATCAGGTGTCTCAGCGATATATTGACAGATGCATCAATGAGTGGATCTCGCGTTTGACCAAATGTATTCAAGAAGAAGGGGGTCACATAGAACAATTTTTTTGATATAAATTAAGGATTGATAAAGGAACATTTATGTTAAGTTTAACAATCCTATCTTAATTCTTTTCCAACAATAAATACATGTTTACGAGCGTCATTAGTTTTTTTTTTTTTTTTTGCCCACCCTGTATATATCGCGTAAAATATTCTCTGTAAATATTTCATAAATCAAATGATGTATTTCAAAGTGTATCTAAACTATATACTATAAATCTAACAAATCCCAATACTGTATCTAATAAGTGAAGTATCTCATAAATCACGTCTGTGTATCTTAAACGACTGAATGAATTCATAACCATAATTTTTTCTCCTTTAAAAGATGCACGAAATTAAATATGAATTGGAGATAAATAACGCAGACGCCAATAAGCATCTAATATACGAACATGCCCCCACAAAGAAACGAGGCATGGGTGCACGCCATCCATCGTATAAATCTCTCCCATTAATTCAAAGCCGCTTCTAAGACTATCTAATCAACGCGTATTCGTTTCTACCTATTAAGCGCATACAAGGTCCCTTTATTAGCTTTGGATCATATATACTGAATGAAAATGAAAATGAAAATGAAATGAAAGGTTTATTGGCAGACTATAGTCCATATGACAAATATTATTAATACAATGACAGTTCATAAACTAAGGATAAAAATATATACAATTGATTAGAAATAATACTGCACTGTCGAAGTTAAGTGGAGCTACAGACAGACGTTTTCCTACCAAGAAGTCCATAGCTTAGAGGATAAATGGCAGGACTCATGGATAGCTTGGATGATCGGGTTGGTTGATTTTTTAATTCTTTGCATTAGACTGTGTTGAGCACGTCTTGTTACCTCCGGGAAGCTCGGAACATTGCGGGTAGCAAACATTTGCATTTGAAATGCAAATTGGAGCGTCTATAAATAATTTGATAAAAGGATTTACGCAAATGATAACTGACCAATTTATTTACAATATATACGCTCTGAAGTGAAGTGAATCCAATAGAGTCCTATATTTTGTGTCTACTTCCTTCAATAAAAGACACTTATCTACTAGCTTCGTATAAGGTAAAAGCAACTTTTCTAATTTACTCGTGCCGAAATAATGCGGAAGAAGCCGAACTAAAATAATTCAGTCACGGGCTTTGAGGAGCAGACCTTTCACAGTACTGTAAATCATTACTTCCCGTTCTTAAAGCTGGAACAAACGACCGAGCTTGTATACAATTTATGGAGCCACTGCATTACCTCACGAGCAAATGTAATGCTAAAATGTTACAGGGTTAAAAGTCGGGTTAGGTTGGACAATGTTTCTTCTCTTAAACATTAAACAGACCAACGTCATGTTTACATTTACCATCATTCAAGCGAATAAACACTCTAGCCAACCATTTTACTAGTCATTAATGCCAACCACCACGACATATAGAATGAAACGAGTCCAGGAGAAGAAACGCACGAATGTAGAATGTAGAGCTAGACATTACTCGCTGTAAGTCCTTTTATGTCGCACTTATCACAAAATAACAACTGCAAAAAGATACGCCTTTAACATTAAAGCGTTACGACCCTTACTGTACATAAGTAATGTTACTGTAATAATATTAATATTATTACTGTCGTATTACAAATCAACTGTAAATACTGTACAACAAAATACAGCTCGAGTGTATTGTAGAGTATCCAAAAAACTCTGCACTGAATTATGATACAACCTTTTTTATAATAACTTATTTTGTGATAATAAATAATGTTCGGGATTGTTTAACCTCTTTCGTACTGTGTGACATATAAATGCATCGTCTGTAATTATCTGCTTTAGGACTAGGTTTATATTATTTTATTTTATGATAAGGATTTTTACACAAGTTATGAAAAATATAAAGATTGTAAATTTAGAAGTGACACCTGACTGATTTTATTGTTTTGCAATCCTTTTTTTTTTCAGATCACGACCTCGTGTTTCGAGATTCCGTTTCCTTCATATGGAGACAGAAGCTGCTGCAAATTCAAGTGCTCCTGACTCCTGAGGTAGATGTTGTTATTGTTCTGCCTCCTCAAACGGGTAACCAGAACGTCGACAGTGATGAAGAATATGATGATGCAGTTTTTAATCAAGAAGGTTTGCCAAATGAAGTTGCTGGCGAGGTTGAACTGCATTTGAATGAAGAAGATGAGGATTGAGGATAGTGCCGAAACTGTAAGCTCTTCGCAAAGTAGTCCGCGCTAGCGAAAAACTGAAAAGATTTCTTTGACCTCCCATTCTATTCCACATAAAGTAGGGGAAGATCACTGCGGTAAGGAACCTTATGAAATATTTCGTTTATTTTTTACAAATGAGATGATTACATTTATAATGGAACGGACAAATTTGTATGCGCTACGAGACAAAAATGTTCAAGGCTTTGAAGTTAGCGAAGAAATAAGAAATTTTGTAGGATTGTTACTAATAAGTGGTTATCATAGTGTTCCCTCTGAAAATGATTACTCGTCTACCAGTGTTGACATGGAAGCGCCTATATTTGCTAAAACAATGAGTAGAGAAAGGTTTAGGTCCATAAAACGATTTCTACATGTTGCTGACAATAATAATGTGGCTCAATCAAAAGTAGCCAAAGTGTTAGCACTACTTGAAATGCTTCGACATAACTGCCAACAATTTGGAACATTTCACGAATTTCTAAGTAGTGACGAATCAATGATGCTTCCATACCACGGCCATCACAGCGCAAAACAATTTATAAAACAAACCAGTTAGGTTTGGCTACAAAATGTGGATGCTGTGTAGTGCAGATGGGTTTCCCTATAACTTTTTAATATATTGTGGTAAAGAAAGTAACAGTACCGCGCCTCTGGGATCTCGTGTTGTAACAGAAATGCTGCAATCTGTGGAAAATCCAAACCAACATGTGGTGTTTATTGATAATTTTTTTACAAGCTATAATCTATTGACCGATTTCACTGAGCGCAACATCCGTGCCTGTGGAACAATCCGTGAAAACCGGACTGGGCACTGCCCCCTCTTGTCTAAGTCGGAAATGGAAAAAAAGGAACGAGGGTCATTTGATTTTAGATCAGATGGAAAAGTGTTGCGCGTCAAATGGGACGACAATTCAGTCGTACCCGTGGCTAGTAATTACTACGGCGTCACCCCAGTTCAAACAACGGAAAGGCGAGTAAAACAAGAACATAAGAAAAAGAAGGTCAGTCAGCCGTTTCTTATTTCTATGTACAATAAAGGAATGGGAGGGGGTGGATGTTTGCGACCGATTGCTATCCTCGTATCGACCAAGATTACGCTCTAAAAAATGGTGGTACAATATATTCTCGACTCTCTCGAATCTCTCTGTAATCGCCGCATTTAGATTCTATAAGCGTATAAACACATCAAATGTAAACCATTTACAGTTCAGGAGAGCCGTAGCCCGAGCTTTGATAGCAACTCGAGAACAAAGGTTACGAAGGGGAGGTCCACCCGCACCACCCAGCAATGCCTCTAGATACGATAAAATTAATCATTTTATAGAATCTTGCTCTCGGGAAAGATGTATTGTGTGCATGAAAAATACCAGGATGAAGTGTACCAAGTGCGATAAAAGGATGCACAAAGCATGTAAGGCAACATTTCATAATAAGTAAAATGTAATTGTTCCAAATAAATTAAAAACATGGGTATTTGTTAATTTTTTCCTAATTTTAGTCATAAATATATAACATTTTCAAGGTTTTGTTATTATTGCATCATGTAGCCGCCTTTAAAGGGTTAACCTCGCTGATCTAACGAGAAGCGGTGTGACGACGTGGTCACGACGTAGTGTTACGCGACAAATCAGTGTAATAATGAACCCAAAACAAAAGAAAAGTTGGAAAAAGACTCGTAGAAAGCAATCTCCTCTCGTCTTTAAGCAAAGTTGGACACGTTTGTTAGTTCAAACTGTGAAACACGCGATACCTCGTACGACTGTAAGTCATGAAAGACACGAAAAATACGTTTTTAAGTCGTCTAATGTTCGTGCATCGTCCACATTCACGGTGATTTAAGTTAACCCTGACTCGTTCGCGAAGCTCCAAAACACCATTTCGAGAAACTGTACACGAGAGTAATTAATAATGAGTTGCCAAATTTAATTTTTGAATACTGTACGCCTACAATAAACGTTCTCTTCCTTGTAATTAATGACAAAACGTGGAAAATAATATTCAAGTGACAAAATATTAATGGTCCATCATTGCGGTTTTACATTATTCTTACATTATAAATTCTATTAAAAAAAAAAAAAAAAAAAAAAAAAATCATCGAACCATTTGTTAAAATTTTAGACGCGGAGCTTTAAGGAGATTTATACAATATTTATAGTCTAATTTTTTTTTTTTTCAATTTTGTTTAACTTCTGTGTTTATATTATATATATATATACAGGGTGTCCCATAAGTCCGGTCTCGTAGGAAAATTTATTTTATATTAAATTTACAAAAGTAATACATTTTTAGAACGAAATCGAATGTTCAAATTGATGTCTTATTTTGGAACCTTTTTTTTTTTTGTTGCGGGTAGAATAACACGCAATGGCTAATTACGCAATGGTTACACTCCTCAGGAAAAGGCCTCCGAGGCTTTTTCCTCACAAAAAGTCCCAAAACAAGACATCAATTCGAACATTTGTTTTAGTTCTAATGTATTACTTCTGTAAATTTAATTTTAAAAAATTTTCTTACGAGACCAGACTTATGGGACACCCTGTATACAGTAGGCTATATATACACACACACACCTTCAGTTTTGTTTACAGTAACTGCTTCTCTTCTGTTTATAATAATGATCGCAGACACTGAGGCAGATATTAATGATGATACCGTGTCGTGTTTCGAGGATGACACCCAAAGGCGTGCGAGGAAGTACCAAAAGGAGACGCAGAAAAATCACAAAACGACATTGAAACATTACCCAAGTGGGCGAAAGACAACAATATGAAATTCAAAGAAGAAAAATTTCAATTTATATGATATGGTAACGAGAAGGTGCGGATCAATGAAAGAAAGCCACCCCCAAACGGGTCGGGAGTGGCTTTCTTTCATTGACACAATTCGGGGGTGGCTTCCTTTCATTGATCTGTAAGTTGGTTAGGTTAAGTTGTGATATTTTAGTTAAAATGAAAATATCATGACTTAACTTAACCAATCATCAAGGTCATACAGTAATAAATAATAAACAATTCCTCATGAAGGTGTTTTTATTTACATGCTTTACTTTAGTGATTTTGGGGGGTGGCATTGTTTACTTGATCATTTTTTTAGGGTGGCATCGTTTACTAGAAACTTTTCGGGGTGGCTTTCTTTCATTGATCCGAAGGTGCCGCAGAATAAAGTGGTGTACAAAACTCAACAAGACAAACAGATAACACCAAACCCACAAGTCAAGGATCTTGGAGTAATAATGTCATCGGATGCAGAATTCAGAGAAGACTGTAACATTAAAATTACAATAGCTAGAAAAATAATGGGACTCATCTGGAGGAGCTTCCGCAGCAGAAAAGCAAACATTGTGATAAAATTAAGGAAGAGTTTAAGTCCTACCGATAATTGAGTATTGCTCGGTACTCACAAACCCCTACAGGAAACGAGACATTGCGAACATAGAAGACATCTAAAGGACTTTTACGTCTAAGAGAGAGGAAATGAAAGGTGAAGACTTACTACCGGGTCTCGACTACAATCCCTGAAACTCTACAGCCTGGAAAGAAGAGGCGAGTGGTACACAATAATATACGTATGGAAAATACTTGAGGGTTGTGTCCTTAACTTTAGAAACGAAATAGAAACACTGGAATGAGAGAAGAGGCAGATTCTGTACTATCCCAACTGCGGTGGGGGAGGGGGCATGAAAATGAGAATGGAAAATACCCCCAAACACCTGCCCAAAAAGTATTTAACATACTGACGCAAGAACAGAGGAACCTCCAACACACCAACCTAAATAATTTCAAGAACCAACTGGACAGGTTCTTATGCAAAGTCCCTAGCCAACCATGCGTGGCTGGCTACGAGGACAGGAGGAGAGCGGAAACCAGCTATCACCTCCAACAAATCCAGCAAATGAGGCGGGATGCTGCAGAAGGTTCGATAGCAGGTCGACCCTGAACCGTCATTCTAATATAACCTTTGGTTAGCTTCCGCCCGAATTGCTCATTCTGACGAAGGTCAAGCTTTTCACTCCACCTTAGACCTACAGTTTAACGTGGAATCCGGACCACGCCCCATCAGCAGCCCAGCGCCTTAACCACTAGGCCACCTAGGGTACCCATTTATCTACCAACCACTTTCTTTATTGTGTAGAAGGATGAACAGCTGGGTTTTGCTGCGCGCCGACTGCCGTCGGGTTTCGAACCCGGGGCCGATGGATTCGTAGTCAGCGACGCTAACCACTACACTACCGAGGCGCATATATATATATATATATATATATATATATATATATATATATATATATATATTATTCCCAAATAGCGCCAATAGTAAGCCACGATTTTTACCAATAAGGTCAAACTTTGTAAATAAGTCGGTTTTTCTTGTATAACCTAATTTTATGAGGTGAGGTTGGGTTAGGTTAACCTAACCTAAAGCAAATCAGAGAGTGTGTAAAGTCTGAGGAAGCATAAGAGAAGATTTATTTGACTGTTTTTGTTTTTTTTAATTAAAATCGTAACACGGGTGAAATTCGAAAAAATAATTATTGTATACGGTGAAAAAAAACACTTTCTCTTAACTTTCTTACAGAACCCCCCCCCCCCCAACTCCCTACTTTAACACAAGCGAAAGTGATTAAATATTTGAAAATAAAAAATATATATAACTTGTTCGTTTTACTGGGTAAAAAATAGTCACAGACGAAAATTTACATAAATGTTCGACCAAGTTGGGCATTTATGACCAACTTTTTAACGAGTATATTTGTCTAAATTACTAACAGTATTTTTAACCGAGCTGACCTCATTAACAGAAGTTATTACGGATTATATTACGTTAGGTTAGCACAGGTTAGGATTACGTTAATTTAGTTTTTACGATTTCCTATTTTCAGCGTGTCGAAAGGAATGGGTGAATCTGTGCGCTTTTTAACAACTATTAACAACAGAAAAGCGAGCTGAAATTAATCCCACATTTGAATTTATTCATACGTTCAACCTTTTTACAGCTAAAGACAATTCGTTATCTCTAATTCACTACAGACACTATTCATAATGACGACGTATGGTGTTCTTCCTTTTCATGCTTAGCTGGTTGCCATAGAAATTTTGCCCGCTGGTTAAACGAATTGGAAGGGCCACACAGGGTCATTCGTACGAACGTCAAATGAGTCCAGAATGAATAGTTAAAAAAATGCTTTACAATAGTTATGTAATAATAGTAATAATAGTAATAATAGTAATAATAACAGTAATGTGATATGTAGCGTTTGCGCCAAAATGTGTTCGTTTTTCATCATTTCATCGGCGCTGAAACGTACGTTTCGATTGCGGTTATACTTTTAAGCTCTAATACGGTATGAATCTACAATTTGCTTCAACTAACCTAACTTATCTTTCTTAACAGAGAAGTAAGAGGGTCTTTTCATTTGACACAAAACGAAATGACATAAAACGAACACACTTTAGCGCAAACGCTAAAGTCCGGTATATTTGAGGTTGTTTTAGTAACAAAAGTTATGTGACGAAGGAAACTTACACCTTGAAGTAGAATCCAAACCATCTGAGGGTCACTACATATCTGACCACGGAGGAAGGTCACACCCATTCACCCTATTACTGCTAAACAGACCCAAAGTTGCTTAGCGTCGTTATCCTAACGGGAATCGGCATTGGAATGTGGCTACAAAGTAGAAACTAAGTTCCATGACGTCGAAACATTCTCCTACCGAGAGGAACACTGAAGCACCTCCAGTGCGCGTGCCGTTTTAACAGTTTTAGACAGGTGTCGCCATCTTGACTGGAAAACGCCATTAGTCTTTATCGCGACCGTCATCACGTCACAGCGGTTGAATTGAAGTTAATCTTAAATTACATTTCTAATGAGGAAGGAAACCGGCCATTATCTGTTCTCAGAATAGAGACGTCGCTCAGATTAAAACAAAAGAGAGCAGTTTATCATTGCGTGGAAATAAATTTACGTATTTATCTTGAGTTATTTCCTGTCAAAAGTTTGCCCGTTTCTTTGTCGTTCGGTTTTAAAAAGAGGAAAAAAAATAGATTACAAAAGTGCGTGTATATATATATATATATATATATATATATATATATATATATATATATATATATATATATATATACTGTATATATATATATATCGTAAAGAACGACGCTTGTATAGAAGAATATTCCGCGCAAGATGAGCGCGAGAGAACGAAACAAATGAAAAAATGAGGTAACCACCCGGGAATCGAACCCGGGATCTTCCGATTGCCGGTCAGATATGATAACCATTACACCACGGGCCTCACTCAATCAAATGCCATAATTCCTCTACATACGCGCAGAAACCAATGCCCCAAGGGGGCACCTCCCGCATGCCGTACATTATATACTACATTTAAACTGCAAACACGCAGTATAATTAACGTAAAGAACGACGTCGTTCTTTACGTTAATTATACTGCGTGTTTGCAGTTTATATATATATATATATATATATATATATATATATATATATATATATATATATATATATATATATATACAGGGTACTCGCAAAGTAATTTTACTTCTTGAATATTATGATTTGAAAACCGGGTGAAACTTTTTGAAATTTGAAGTTTCTTCTGTACGAGTAGTATACAAGACATATTACCACACTTAACTATCAAGTTTAAAAATCCACGAAAAACCAGCGAGAGAGACCAGATCATGCTTGCCACCTGATAAGGCAAATTTTTATGTGGCACACGCCTTTAAGCGTTCATCACTGTGGAAACCTTAAGAGATGTAGCACTTACCAAGACCATTGCCCAATTCCAAACCCAAAACCGTTTGACCTGGTGTTGAGCAAAAGACAAGTGTGTGTGTGTGGTGAACACGCCTCGACATGTTCACCTATGCACTGAAGAGGATGGTGGACATCTAGATGCTCAAGACTTTTCAGGTAAATTGTAATTTTTAAACTCTTTTAAAATTACTTTCCCGTTATCGAGGAAAGTGTATTGCACGCTCTTTCGTCTCCTACCGACCTTTCCCAGATTTTGAATGGCGAGATAGTGTGGTGAAACGTCTTGTACAGCACTCGAAAGAAAAACTTCAAGCTTTAAAATGATACTTATAGCCAGGTGCTATAATCTTAATATTTAACAAATACTTAATACTTTAATTTAGACGTACGAAACGTTTGGTACACCCTAACGTACCCATATGAAATATCCGTTACTCCCGAGTTTCTATAGTTAAATATTTTTTTTCCCATTATTTGAATAGTTTGACTACGGCATAAAATTTAATCAAATATATTGAAAGCTTCCCAGTGGCAATAAATATTCATCTCACGACATACGACGCATATTATATATATATATATATATATAATATATATATAAGTTATATGGGATGAATTTCACAATTAAACACGTGAAATGAATGAATGATGGGTTTGCATCATATATGTATATATATTGTGTGTGTATATACATATGTGTGAGAGAGAGAGAGAGAGAGAGAGAGAGAGAGAGAGAGAGAGAGAGAGAGAGAGAGAGAGAGCCCCGTGTTCATGCTACTAACAGACGTTTCGTGCGTCAAAAGTGTTTGCAGATCGTAATATATCACCACTGGACCATGATGATCCGCGATGGGTGAATCAGAAGAATCAACACTGAACGGCAGATATAGTCCTAAATATTAGAGCTAAATATTAGGGGTGCGAACAGGAAATTTCCTAACACTGAAATCTTCGTCTTTATGAACGATGCGAATCATCGACTCGGAAGAACATCAGTGGTTACAAAAGGAAAAGAAGAGCCCTTGTTCCCCAGTCGGAGTCCAGTTGATGAACGAGGCTGGTATATACTCAAATTTGTCTCAACTATCAATTAAACAGAACTTGCACAAACTAGGCCACGATGAATAGGAAGGATATTGCTGACATCCATCATTAAAAGCCATCCATCATTAAAAGTGAATACACAGACCTATGGTATTTTGGAGGACTGTTTTGCTCTGGGACGAGTCTCCGTTTAATGAATTCACGTAAAATGGATGCACATGGGCTATCTAGAATGACTCATCAAGCATTTCATGACTCCTGCCAGAGGCACACTCAGTTCAATAATTTTAAGTCACCTATATTGTAAAGAGTACGAGGCATACAGCGTTTTAGAGTACTACAGTGTTCAAAGTGGATGTCTTAAACACTTCTAACTATGTACCTAGTTTATATATATATATATATATATACCGGGTTGCCCAGAAAAAAGTAAGCTATTGCCTTTATCAACTATTATATTTACTATTGCTTTTATAACGATTTAAATAAATAATTTGCTTTATATGTAGTACTTCTATATTGCTTTATAATATTCTTTTTAATATACTCTATTTGTCTTTGTTGCAGATTTTTCAAAATAAAACTGACAAAATCTTAAAAGCAATAGCTTACTTTTTCTGGGCAACCCGGTATATATATATATATATATATATATATATATATATATATATATATATATATATATATATGGGGCCGAGGCCTTTTTAGGGGAGGCCTCATGAGGCCTTAAGTTTGTTAGGCTGAAGGTATTTGCGCCAGAGGCGTGATATTCAGATGCAAATAACGAATGCGGTATTTGCACCTCTGGGTGCAGATACTCACTTCGAAATCTTTTACGAATAAGCTCCTCCATGTTTTGGGAAAGCTCAACAATCTAGCCTAGGCCTCAAGCTCTTCCAAAGGTAACCTACCGTAGTTTCACACTAGCCTGTATCTCTTCTTTTTTGAAATCCATAAGGAAAAGCAAGATTCTACTCAAAATTAATAAACAAAGACATAGCTCACTTCACTTACCTAATAAAAGGGAATTATTAAGCATTAAGCACGTTCATCTATCACACACAGCCACACCACAACACTGACACGGTGTGTGTTTACATTTGTCGGGTGTCACAGTCAGACACAGTTGCCAGAATAAGATATCCTGGGCACCATACATTAGCCTAATAATTTTTTATTCCTCATTTCATGCAGTTCTTATTTCTCATTTTAATATACCCACAATATTTCAAGTATTTAGGATAATATGGAAAGTTATGATGTGAAGATGATCTAACAAAATATTTCAAGATTGTATTAACTCATTGAGTGTTGATCATATAATTTCTGAATGGCTACAATTATAATTATTAGCGACTCTAGCGAGCATTGCAGACAGAGCTACTGTACATTTGGAGATGCCTTATTTTTTTAAAGTTTTGCATTTTTATGTATCTTGACAATAAGATATTGTGGTCTTAAAGTTTACCAAAGACCATTAATGTAATTGTAGCCTGTACTGTATGAAAGATGTTTCTGATATACGGTAGGCCTATAGGTATGAAGTTTATATCATGCCATTACTACATAATTATATATAAGATAATAATATAATAACGATAATTGTAATTTGATTCAAGAGTATATTTGCACCTGATATTATCCATTATCGGACATTTTTAAAGTTATATGTCTAATACTTTATATTATTAAAGTAAATGAAAAAGACCGAAAAATTATTTGCAAACAATATAACAATTTACATCTGTTATAATGCCGATATTAGCAAAATTATTGTTTGTATCCGATATTATATATTAATTTCAAATCATATTATTTAGAAATTTCTATTTTACAATTTACGACGGACCAAAAACAAAATTATGGACGCTAGTAGCTAGTTATCAGTATACCAGGTGGTATTCTTCTCTAGTTTGGCCTATTTTTTGTTATAGAAATAGAGACAGTACAATAGTTTATACACACAAATAACACGGTCACCTGTCAGGTCATGGTCCTCACCTGAAGAATATCCACCCGAGCACGCCCACCTGAAGAATTTCCACCCTACCGCCACCGGAGGTTGAAAATTACAGAACAAAACAAATCAGGATTCCCTATGCCTCACGAAAATCACGAGGCCTTTCCCACTTTTCAGCTGGCCTCGAGGCCAAGGCCACTTTTGAGGTCCGAGGCCGGCCTCAGCCCCATGTCTGATATATATATATATACACAAGTATGACAAAAGAAGTGTCGCTTCACACTATCCCCACCCCAAACGAAGTGAAAAAGATACAGAGAGCTTCCGGTTCTTCTCTAGGTACTCTGAATCCAAAGAATGACCCCTATTTAACAAGTATGGAGATGCTTCCATCGTCAGCCGTGAAAAACGGAGGGTTCCTCCTACATTTACGATAATTCTAAAGGAAACTAAGCGAACTATGGGAAAAAACTTGACAGCGCAACGAGATGATACGAAATCTCAGTGCCTCAGTGCCAATTAAAACGTGTAAGAACCTTCGCTCCCCTCCGCCAGATGAGGTCTGACAAAGTTACTCTATATTAATTAAATTTTTTTCTATCTTGTGTTCATCTCAAGAGATGTTTTGCTCAAACAAAATTTATTGGCTACACCTGTTACGGTGGTACAGTATTAACTTCATTATTGCAGATATAGGTTTAGTAACATGGGAGCCGTATGGTTCACGTTCTCCACGACAGCCTGAGGTTGAACTAGTTTTGACTAGGTAATACTAGTTTCAGCGAACGACCTTCACGGCTTCTAGTTTTGACTAGTAAAAACTGGTTTTGACGGATTTTGGGTATTTGTCATTTACCATTACTTATTCGGACTATAGTGGATTTAATTGTTCCAGAAGAGTTCCTTGTTCCATGCACTGTCTGTGTGTATCATATATATATATATATATATATATATATATATAGGATGGTGCAAAAGTCGTGCATCATAGGAATTGTCAGTGTTGACTATAATATATTACTTTTTTCTTTGAGGTAGGGGATGGCTGCGAAATTAACAATAGACGAGAGGGTGAGCTTGGTTTTAATGTATGGAATACCAAGTACTACAAATTGATGAATCGGTACAGAATTTAAATTCTGTACCGATTCATCGATTTGTTCTACCTGGTATTCCATGCATTAAAACCAAGCTCACCCTCTCGTTTATTGTTAATTTCGCAGCCATCCCCTACCTCAAAGAAAAAAGTAATATATTATAGTCAACACTGACAATTCCTATGATGCACGACTTTTGCACCATCCTATATATATTATATATATATATATATATATATATATATATTATATGATACACACAGACAGTGCATGGAACAAGGAACTCTTCTGGAACAATTAAATCCACTATAGTCCGAATAAGTAATGGTAAATGACAAATACCATAATTTTTCTTTTTCAATGCTAGCCCAACGTGGGCAACGGGTCACTCGCAAAGAGGTCCCATAAATATAGCTTCCCTCACCAGCTATCTGCAAAGCAGACAGGATCCAGCTTTGGGACATGGATCTAGGGTTTAAAGCAGCCTAGCCCTGCTACATTTAGAACCTCAATATAAGCAAAAGACTCGCTGCCTTCACGTCAGATTGAATACATCAAAGAAAAAGGGGTAACTATTATATTTTTAGCCAAAAACCAAAACTTAAACCTCAACTGGTAGAATTGAGCGTCCACTTTTCAAGGCACATAACATGTCCGTTTCAAGATGGGAATGAACTCAGAATGGTCCCCTGAGTTTTTTATGATACACACAGACTGCATGGGACAGTGCGAGTGACCCGTTGCCCACGTCAGGCTAGCATCATGAAAAAGAAAAACTATGGTATTTGTCATTTGCCATTACTTATTCGGACTATAGTGGAATTACTTAGCCCAGAAGAGTTCCTTGTTCCATGCACTGTCTGTGTGTATCATAAAAAAACTCAGGGGACCATTCTGAGTTCATTCCTCTATATATATATCCAGGGCCGGATTTAGGAGTGGGCAAAGTGGGCAGCTGCCCATGGGCCTCCACATCTTGGGGGCCTCCACATATTGACAAGCCATTATCAAAATAGAAAAAACCCGAAACTAGAAAAACCCGATAGATGATCAACAAAAAAACACGCGTATCCACTACCACTGTAGTACATAAACTTTTACCAATTACTATTTGTTGTGTACTGATTATTATTTTGTTTTTATTACTCTTTTAGGCCTACTCTCACTATAATGGAATACCCGAGTAACCCGAGGCTTTCATTTTTTGCAGAAATGAGTGGAATGGACAGACACAAGAGTGCACGATGTTTTGAAAGTGTATGTATGTTAATTATATTATGAATTTTATGGATGACTTCAATTATGTCTTCCCCTAAGGTAGGGGGGCCTCCACATGGAGGCTGCCCAGGGCCTCCACACGTCTAAATCCGGCTCTGTATATATCAGTGATGTAGTCGAGACCACCAAGTCCGAGACTGAGACCGAGACCGAGACCTGATCCTGTGAGACCAAGATCGAGACCGAGATCAAAGGTTCGAGATCGAGATCTACCTTCCGAGATCGAGACCCTTAAAATTCGAGACCGAGATCGAGATCAAGACCAAGCTCATGCCCTTTCAATTTGTTTTACACTACTATGGAAATTAGACTATGTTAAGTATATTAATAAACTAATAACTACTTTCTCAGATGTAGTGTGTTGAATGCAAAAAGTGTAGCCTATAAATTAACAAATGAATATATATATATATATATATATATACATACTTCTTATTTATTTACTTCTTTTATATCTGTTACAGAAGGTTTAATGAACGTACCCATTACCCAGTTTGACTTGTGCATTTATTTAAAGCATGATAGGTGTTCATTACACTTAAGGAACATCAGCATGCTCAGAAGATCTGCTGAAGTTCGACTTCTGTGGGCCTCATTATTATGCCTCCATGGCTAAATACACGCTCAATTGGAGCACTAGAGGCAGGCACTGTTAAAACAGTCATGGCAATATTGGCCAGTGATGGGAATTTATCCTTTTCTGGTGCCAAAACTTTATTGGAGAGCAGTTGTCTAAAATATGAGATTCATCGATCTCTAAGAGGTACCGCCGCAACTGTTCCCTGCGGTTCAAAATCTTTCCGGTTTCAACGTTCTTCTGCTTGGACCGATAGCTTTGGTATTTTGCCATTAGTCTCGGAACTTTGGTTTGACTGTTTTATTTCGTCTTCGCTGCTATGAGAATGAGCGCTCTCTCTCTGTATCTGCTCATTCTCCGTGCTTGAGTTTCCTGTATAGCATTTTTCCAACACCATTTCTATGAAAAATAAATTGACATATCGGTACTTTAAACAGAGGCATGGCAATTAGCATAAGGTCTATATAATATTATATATATATATATATTATATATATATATTATATATATATATATGACATTAATTCAACATCCACTCAAAACAGGGTGACTGATTAGTGAATACCTAGAGTCCCTTACTTTTACAAACTTTCATAAACATTCTGAATTGTGTCTGTTCAACCAAGCCACCATCATGAGTATGCCAATAACATATATTTTTCATTACGGTCTCGAGAGGTCTCGAAAGATCTCGGGGAGAAAAACCGAGACCGCGTCTGTCGAGACCGAGATCGAGATCTAAATAGCGGAGACCGAGATCGAGATCGAGATCTGCAAATTGGGTCTCGAGATCGGTCTCGAGACCGAGACCGATCTCGAGACCTACATCACTGATATATATATATATATATATATATATATATATATATACATATATATATATACACACCTTCTTTATACTTCAATCTCAGTTCTGAAACATATCACCCACCCTTTGAACTTATCTTCAGAGGGAGTCTAGTTTCATGCGAGTATCTAGATAGGGTTGTGTAGGCTATATAGCCTGGCGTCCTCTACAGATATAATAGTAACCATTGCTTTGTTTGCAGAGTTTGGCCACTGCCTTGAATTACTTCACACTCAATATCATTCCGAATCTCATTCGCTATCGAGATGCGAGAATTTTTTTTTTTTTTTCCAAATCTAGAAACCAAATTTTCCAGATTTGAAAAAATGGCAAAAAGAGACTAACGTATTTTTCAGTGTTGTACGAATTTTTTTTTAAAAAGTAATTGCATCACAACAATACTTACTTTGCGTTTGGATTAATTGAATTACGATTACGATTTACGATTACAATTGCGATTTAAAAGTAACCGAATTACTTTATCACCACTTAATTAAAGGTATAAATCATTTGGCGTGTCAGGAAACACCAAGATCTTTGAATAAAGGCGTAAGACATTACATCCAACGATGATCTGTATCGGCAAAATCTCAATAATTAGATGGCAGTGAATGAAATGAAACACGTAGCTGCCTTCATTTTATTTTATAATCAGATTGTAAAAAAAAAAAATACATCGCTTTTTAATTTAAAGTCATGATGAAGTATCGTACGCAAATATATGTACTAATAAATTAATTTCAAAAGTAATTTGTATTTTATATTAATATTAATATTACCCTAAAATTGTAATTAAGTTAATGGTACAATTGCTAAGTAATTTAAAGTAGGTATTAATTCGGGGGAATTCAATTACTTTTACAACTTTGGTATTTGGAGAACTTTCCCCTTTGACATCTCTCTCTCTCTCTCTCTCTCTCTCTCTCTCTCTCTCTCTCTCTCTCTCTCTACGATAAGAGTAGGGCGATTGATATACTTTATCTCGACTTTCAGAAAGCCTTTGATAAGGTACCTCACCGCCGGCTAATGGCGAAAGTGCGCGCGCTGGGTATCGGTGGGGAAATAGGTAGGTGGATTGAAAACTGGCTGAGGAATAGGCGGCAGAGGGTGGTAATTAAAGGGGCTAGTTCGGGTTGGGCCTCGGTCACTAGTGGGGTTCCTCAGGGTTCCGTTTTGGGGCCACTGTTGTTTACCATTTACATAAATGATATCGACGGTGGCATCGTCAGTCGGATCGCCAAATTCGCTGATGACACCAAGCTTGGGGCCAATGTTGGGACGCCCGAAGCGATCGAGGAACTGCGTGCGGACCTAGGTAGGATAGGGGAATGGTCCGAAAAATGGCAAATGCCGTTTAACTTGGGTAAATGCAAAGTGATGCACATTGGCTACGCCAATCCCAAGTCGGACTACTCGATGTTGGGCAGTAATATCGAGGTGACTGTTTTAGAAAAGGACTTGGGTGTGCTAATTAGCAGCGACCTTAAGTTTACGAAACAGTGTGTAGAGGTGGAAAAGAAAGCCCAGAAACTATTGGGTTATATCAGGAGGCAATTTCAGTTTCGAACAAGGTGATTGTGCTCTCACTGTACAATTCCCTGTTCGGCCGTACCTGGAGTATGCTGTGCAGTTCTGGTCGCCCACCCTCAGGAAAGATATTGAGAGGCTGGAGCGAGTGCAGGCGAGGGCCACAAAGTTGATCCCTTCCGTTAGGCATATGGGCTACAATCGACGGTTACGCGCCCTGAACTTGTTTTCGCTTGAAACTCGGAGGCTGCGCGGTCAACTGATCGAGGTTTTCAAGCTCTTACGAGGGTTCAACGATGTCGATTTTAGAAGTATGTTTAGTTTAAATGATAACCCAACTCGCAACAATGGTTGGAAGTTGGATTTGAAACGGTTTAGGACTAGTGTGTGTGGGAATTACGTTACGTATAAGATCTGTGACACATGGAACAGGTTACCTTCGGAAGTTGTGAACAGTTCCTCTGTGGATCAGTTCAAGAAAAGGTTAGACGAAATCTTGCAACCTATTTGAGTGTGTAAAGACATTTAGGACCTCAGTCTGCGGAAATTTCTTTTCCTATAAAATAGTTAATATCTGGAACCAACTTCCCTCAGGGGTTGTTTCCAGTCAAAGTGTAAATCTGTTTAAAAATAGGCTAGACAAAGTACTGAACACACTCATAGTTTAAGATTAAAACCTCAGAAAACTCTGCAGGAGGTCACTTGATCGGTCTCTGTGAGCAAGCTAAATATAGAGCTATTTATATATTCTCCACTTTCCTGTAAAATTTCCTTGGCTACTTTTCCAGGGTCAAGGTATTTTCTTCAACCTTTTTCCGTACCTGCCTCTGGCAGGGAGGGAGCGGAGGGTGGGGAGAGAGCCTTCTACTTTTCTATCCAGTTTTCTACTACTGCTAGGATAGTTGAAAGACAAAATTTTCCCTGGCACCCGTTGCCATTGGTACCTCCTCGGTATGGGCCGCAAGGCCTTTTGAGGTACTTCTTTTCCTTGTAACTCCTTGTAACTCTCTCTCCTCTCTCTCTCTCTCCTCTCTCTCTCTCTCTCTCTCTCTCTCTCTCTCTCTCTCTCTCTCTCTCTCTCCCCTTGTTCTGTATGAGGCCCTTCTCGGAAGAAGTAGCTAAGCGACAAAATTAAAAAAATGTCAGAAAACGTAGTAAATTTTTTTACCAATTGAAAGTGTCATAACTCTTGAACTTAAAAAATGCGAGAAAATGCAGTTAAAAGTTGTTCCAATTCGAAAGTGAAATAACTTTTGAACTTTTGAAAATATTTTGTCGAAATATCTTCAGAAAGTTCAAAAAATTATGACAACTTTCAAAGTGGTACAACTTTTAACCGAGTTTTCTGCCGTTTTTTACTTCTGTCACTTAGCCACTTCTTCCTAGGAGGGCCTCATATCTTTCATTACCTCCGTTTAATTTAGCCTGTGATTAGTACCCTATTTAGTATAAACGTTTCGCCACATCTGATATGGTCTGTAACTTTACGTTACGCAGTTATGTCCAATTTAATTCAGGTTGTTTGTATTCTATAGCATACTCTTATCTTAATTTCATATAAGCGGAGTTATCGAAGTTTATTTATACCCTATACCAGAGTATTTTCTTAATTCATTGTATAAGGCCCGTACAATCAGTTCAGAAAATCCCGTGTCACGAAACTCCATGATTTCTATTGATAAATCCTATTATGAAAGGGTTTCATCACAGATTATTTTTAAAAACCATACGCGGATGTACATAACAAATTAACCGCACTGATTTCAGTAATTATCACTTCTGTCCATGAAGATGTAATCAACCTGTCTTCCATCAGACAGGACTCTGTGTCAACGAATGCAAAGCTGGCCAATTAAAAGAACAATGTGTCATCTGGTATCAATAGTCGAATGCGGCCAAGTCACACACACACACACACACATATATACAGTGTTCCTGAGGATGTCATTAGACGAAAGCGCTTGAGCACCATTTTGTGTTTCCTTTCCTTCGTGGTTTTATTCATCATAAATATTTTTCACGTGTTACTTTCGTGAAATAATTTTCATATATATATATATATATATATATACTGTCACATGACCTTAGATGTTGCGAAGGAGGTTAAACAACCCCAATAAAATATAGTGCCCATAAATTATCGTAACAAAATAAAGTTAATTGAATATGTAAAGATAATGTGTGGGCACCCTGTATTGTAATAAACGCTTATAATGGTTGTGTTTTTATAAGGTTAATAAATTACTGTTCTATTCTTTACCAATATTTTCTATACGCAATCCCGCAATCTCCAACTGTAAACGGCGTGGCAGAAAAGCGAATCAGACCAGCGGTTTTTTTAAATGGTTATTATTAATATTTTAATTTACGGGCGAGACTTTTAAATTAATAAATTAACTGTTCATTTAACCATATGAGAGAGAGAGAGAGAGAGAGAGAGAGAGAGAGAGAGAGAGAGAGAGAGAGAGAATGGACTCACACGAGTGGTATTATGTCATCCGGCCTTTACACTTGATATACCGTAATTTTGCACAACAGTTATAACGTCTTAAACCTGTCTGAAGTGTGTGTGTGTGTGTGTGTATATATATATATATATATATATATATATATATATATATATATATATATATGGTACTAGGGCAATTGCGTCCCTGGACAATTGCGTCCCGGACATTGCGCATTTCTCCAACTACTATATGAAGTTTATTTATTAGAAAAGTGAATAGAAAGTTAGTATCGGAATTTCAAATGTACTTTTCATTTTAACCTATTAAACTTGTTATATGTTCATAAGTTCTGTTTGAAACTGTTCTCTAAATCTTTATCCATCATCAGCAACATCATCATTGTCAAATTTTATGGGTTACGTCCACTTAAGATAAAGTTAGTTTCGTTAGTTTTAACGAAAATATCACAACTTAACCTAACCAATCATCAAGGGCATACAGTTGACCTAACTGGGCATTCAATTAATCTAACCGGGCATTATATCCCATACAAAATTACAATAACAAACATACTCGTCCCTCGTCATTGGCGTCCCTGGACAATTGCGTAGGTGAAGTCACAATGAACTTTCTATTCACTTCTCTAATAAATAAACTTCATATAGTAGTTGGGGAAGTGCGCAATTGTCCGGGACGCAATTGTCCAGGGACGCCAATGACCGAGACGCACTTGACCAGGACGCAATTGTCCTATATATATATATATATATATAATGCAGGGAACTCTCTATTAGAGGCGTTTCGCTCTTGGTTAAAAGAAGATCGTAAGTGAAAAAGCTTTTACGTGATTTGGTGTCTAATTCCTTTCTCTCTCAAATCGCTTTTTAAGCCTGAACAAAGTTTGTTTCGAAACAACCGTCATATACACAATTATCATTTTATTACATTTTAATTAACGATCAAATTAATTAACCAATCAAGTTAAAATTATATTAAATTTCGTTTATTATTACATCATAGGAGAAATTCATATTTTTCTATTTCTACAAACCATAATTCATATTTTTCTCTTTCTACAGGCCATAATGTCTGTGAGCAAGGAAGAACGAATCCAGATAATTCTACTCATAGGAAATCGGAGACAAAGAGAGGCCGCTGCTGAATTTAACAGACTGCATCCAGACCGCGAGCCAATAACGCAGAGTTGTGTTAGCAGACTTGTTGCAAAGTTTAAGGAAACAGGATCCATAGAAGATAAACCACGCAGTGGACCTTCAAGGAGGTCCACTGACGATGATACAGCGACTGCTATCCTGGCTCATTTTAACAGAAGTCCCAATAAGTCTCTTCGGCGATTGTCCGCCGAGACAGGAGTGTCGAAAAGTAGCATCCATCGCATTCTTCAGGCTCAAAAAATGGCATCCATATAAACTTCAGATCCTACAGAAATTAAGCGAAGATGATCCCGACCGGCGGATGGAATTTTGTGAATGGGCTACGGAACATTATGCTCCGGATGCCAATTTCCTGTCCACCACTCTGTTCAGTGGCGAGGCTGTTTTTTATGGAAATGGTGAGGTAAATCGACAGAACACCCGCTACTGGTCTCAAAACAACCCTCATTGGTATACCTCTTCAAAGGAACAAGGTGCATCTCGGGTGATGGTACGGTGTGGCATTTGGAAGGATCACATCATAGGCCCCCTCTTTTTCGATGAACATGTCACTGGAGGCACCTACCTACGTATGCTCAAGGAAGAAGCATTTCCCAGTGTCTTGAACGAAGAAGGAAATTTCCCAACATGGTTCCAGCAAGACGGCGCTCCTGCACATTACAGCACCCAAGTAAGGGAATACCCGTACCAACAATTCCCTAGTCATTGGATAGGACGTCGAGGGCCTGTGGAATGGCCAGCTAGAAGCCCGGATCTCACGCCACTAGATTTTTATCTCTGGGGCCACTTGAAAGCGCTGGTATACGCAGAGAAAATTAGGAGTGTTGAACATTTGCGGCAGCGCATTATTGGGGCATGTAACACCATTACTCCTGACATCATTCAACGTGTGCCTTTTTTTATTATTTTTCCTATGATGCCGGACTTATGGGACACCCTGTATATATGTAAAGAACGACGCTTGTGTAGAAGAGTGTTCCGCACAAGATGAGGAGGGAGAACGAGCAAATGAAAAATAAGGTACCTCCCTTCTCATCTTGTGCGGAACACTCTTCTACAGAAGCGTCGTTCTTTACATTAATTAAACTGTGTTGTTTGCAGTTAAAATGTATATATGTACGGCATGCGAGGGTGCCCCCTCAGGGCATTTGATTCCGCTCGTATGTAGGAGAATTACAAGTACTGACTAATCGGGGTCCTTGGTGTAGTGGTTAACATATCCGACCGGCAATTGGATGATCCCGGGTTCGATTCTTGGGAGGTACCTCATTTTTTCATTTGCTCGTTCTCCCTCCTCATCTTGTGCGGAACGCTCTTCCACACAAGCGTCGTTCTTTACATTAATTATACTGTGTTGTTTGCAGTTAAAAAAAATATATATATATATATACGAGGTGTGTTCAAAAAGTTCCCGAAATGGTTATGCTGCGCGCACATCACATGACGCGCATGTGCGTCATGTGATGCATGTTGTAGTGTGACTCAGTCTGTGTCCAAAGACGGTTACCGCTTGTTGATATTGTATTTTGTTCTCTCGATATTTACTGTTTTGTGAAGTCATTTTGTTTGTTTTGTCGCATTTTTGTGCATTTCAGTAATGGCTATGTCGCGCACTTCCATTGCGATGACTGCCGTTTTGTTTCAGTCATACCGGTACACCCGCGTCTCGTCACCCGTAACGATGTTTCTGAGAAAATTTTCATAAAGATTGGCACGTTGAAGGAGGTCTTGAGACACAACAACACGTTCTTTCTGCTCGGCAGTCAAGAGTCGTGGCACAAATTTGGCTGATACACGACGCCTCCCCAAATTCTCTCGAGTATCGTGTGGCATGATCCTATCAAAATATCCATTTCGTCTGCGACTTCCCTGACTGTCTCAGTCTACGGTTCCCTCGAATCATTTGACGAACACAAGCAACAGTGTCATCAGTTCTTGAAGTGGAAGGTCATCCCACCCTTGGATCGTCCTCCGTCGACGTTCGGCCGGCCTTCCTTAAAGCGCTCGTGCCACTCAAAAGTAGTTGTCCGATTTAAGGCGTGATTGTCAAATGCTGTGTTCAGCATCGCAGGGGTTTCCGAAGTAATCTTGCTCAGCTTAATGCAAAATTTTACACACACACACACACACACGTTCTTCTTCAACAGTAGCCATTACTCATATGCACAAAATGCGACAAAACACACAAAATGACTTCACAAAACAGTAAATATCGAGAGAACAAAATATGTGGTGCGCACGCAGCATAACCAGTTCGGGAACTTTTTGAACACACCTAGTATATCTTGCTCCATAATGTACAACGTATTAACCTTTGGGTCAGGAATTCTCGAACACCCTATAATATATATTGGTTACCTTGGTTTTGCTTCCGCCCGAATTGTTCATTTTGACGAAGGTCAAGCTTGTCACTACACCTTAGATCTACAGTTTAACGTGGAATCCGAACCACGCCCCACGACGGGCGGTCAGAAATTACAAAGTCCTTGCCCGCACTCGATCTCACGACCTCCCAGTCAGAAGCCCAGCGTCTTAACCACTAGGCTACCCAGGGTACCCATTTATCTACCAACCAGTAGAACAGTTGAGTTATGAGAAAGAAATCTATGTCACTTATATTGCCCTCATTTCAGCTCAACAAGGCGCTTACGTTGGCACCGTATACGTGAAAGCACCAAGAACAGGGCATAACTCCAATACCCTGCAAGGGAGGTAAAATTTAACATAACCGGTTAACAATCTGAAGAAATTTTGAAACGTTTGCCAACACTAATCACACTCTCCCGCGCATACGCGATACATACGCATCAACTTCACAAGAATACCTCACGAACGACTTACGACATCCCTATACGACATGAATGCAACCAAACTACTAACGAGAGGACGCGTATAAAATAACAATAATATGACTGGAAACACGCACGAGCCGACCTAAGTCCGTAAATGAGTCCCCAAAGCCATAAAGAGTCTTACGCAGATGCATTAGGGGCCTTAAAAACATTAACACACACACACATATATATATTATATATATATATATATATTAGGGTGATGCACAAATCATGACCATCATGGATTTTTAGGGATACCCCCTCATTTGTTCCAATTTGTCACAAAAACACCCTGTGAGAAATTCCAGGTCAAACAAATAACATCCAGAGGTCGCGCCCGCCAATTGAAATTACAAAAAATTAGAGTAAAATCAAATTTTTTTTGAATTTGTTCTTATTTTTGTTGCAGGGTTTGTGCAGGTTTGCTGCAGGCAGAGTGGTAGGTGATGCGTATATGAGCAAACAGCAAACAGCGTTCAAGGAAATTGGTATCGCAGTGTGCTTGTGGCAGTGTCCGGGAGAGGTGTTATATCAGTGAGTGTCTCCGCCTCAATTTCTCTTCTATTTCCTGTATCTTAATTGTGACGAAAATGAGATCAAGAAGCTCAACAGATATCTGGCTGATCGGTCAACAAATAGATAAATTGAATCAAAGTAAGCTTCCATCAAAGAAAGAAGTAATTTCCTTATTCATGAATTATAAACATGTCAAGAATGAAACCGTCAGAGAAGCATTAACTTCAACTGTTAATGATGTATTGGAAGTGTGGCAGAGAGCAGGAATACCAACAACCCAGAAATGTAATGTTGTGAAGAAATTAAATAAACTGTATGATGAGTGGCAAGGGCTGAAGAAGAGCAAAGGAAAAAAATCGAAGTTTTCAATAGAGAAAGAATACATGGAAATAAAAATTGGATGGACTCTTTGATATTGCGCATGCAAATGCTAACGAGTTAATAACTATCGAAGAAGATAGAGAGTTTCTACGGCTACAAAGGGAAGGTCGAAAGGGTAAAATGATGGCAGTTGATAAGGATGAAGAAAAACGTCGAAAGGAAGCTGCGAAGAGACATGAAAAAATGGATAAGAAAAGGTTACGTGAATCAAGTGCATTTGATGAAACAGTTGTTCTTGCAAGCAGCAGCAGTTCCTGCAGTGATTCACCTGCATCTATGGAAGAAGAAGTACATCTGGAACAGCCTTCAACATCCAAAAGAGGCCTTCCAAGAAAAAAATTCAAGATTATGAATGAAAATCTGCTTTCCTCATTGGATGTTGCTAAGATCAGCGACCGATCAGCCTCCTTAATAATTATTCCAACGATCGCAAATGTTGGAAAAGATCCAGAGAATTACAATGTTAGCTACTCATCGATTCGCAGGGCAAGACAGAAATCAAGAAAGAAGTTCAGTGAAAACTTGAAAGAAGAATTTCAAGCTGACAAACCCTTGATTGTTCATTGGGATGGCAAACTCCTCGAAGACATTACTGGGAATGAGGTTGTTGATCGGTTGCCAGTCCTAATCTCTGGCAGTGGAGAAGATCAACTGCTTGGAGTGCCAAAAATAGATCATGGCACAGGAAAGGATACTGCAAATGCAGTACATCAGGCGATCATTGATTGGAATCTAATAGATAAGGTAAAAGGCATGTGTTTCGATACAACTGCATCGAACACAGGTCGTAAAAACGGAGCTTGTGTCCTAATTGAACAGAAAATGGAGAAAGATTTGTTGTGGTGTCCTTGTCGACACCATATCCTTGAAATCATGTTGGAAGCAGTGGTATCCCCTGCATTACAGGCTTCATCAGGCCCTGACATTCAGTTATTCAAAAGATTCAAAACAAACTGGAATAAGATTAATCTAACTTCATACGATAAATTAGAAAATTATCCACAAAAGGAAAAAGAGGAAATCATCAACTTTGCAGCAAGAAAAATCAATGAAGATCAATCTCGCGACGATTACAGAGTTATTGGAACTGACAATCATCTTGCTTGGCGGTACTCCAACGACTGGAATAAAATTCAGGAAGCCTGGGGCTTATCATAGAGCCTGTTGGATGGTGAAAGTCATTTATTCGATGAAAATCTTTATGTTCAAAAGTCAATTCAAAATAATAGCAATAGAAGAAAGAAATCTAAAAGAAATTTGTTGGTTTTCTGTTTCAATTTATATTAAGCATTGGTTTTCAGCACCCTGCGCAGCAAGTGCTCCACGAAATGATCTGAGTCTTCTCAAGAATCTTCACAGCTACAAAAGCACAAATGAACAACTAGCAAATGCTGCTTTAGAAAAATCAAGAATCATTTGTGGTATCTCTCAGAAGAGTTGATCGCATTGGCTTTCTTTGATGATAAAATCAGCTTTGACACCAAAAGAAAAATGAAGGAGGCTCTTACAAAATCTTCGGAGCCAGATCCTCCAAAGAAGACACAAATAGACATCAAAACTATTGACAATAAGCAGCTTGAAGATTTTGTAACTGCTAACACAAAGTCCTTCTTCAGTATACTCGGATTGTCTTCAACGTTCTTGAGCAAACCAGTAGAAGATTGGCTTCTCGATGAGAGTTATTGGGTTGCAAAGAACGTAGTGAATCACACGAAAGTTGTTAATGATATTGCTGAAAGACGAGTGAAATTGATTGAAGATTATAACAAATTAATTACCAATGATGAACAACAGAAGCAATATCTACTGCAAGTTGTATCAAATTATCGGAAGAAGCTTCCGGACAAAACTAAGAAAACTCTCGTATCTTTGACGCAACAGTAAAATTTACGAGTATATCCATTCTATGTATCTATTGTAAATATCTATTGTATTGTATCTGTTTTATGAACAAATGGAAAAGAGGAAGGTGGTATGATAGGCCTCCTGGAGAACTTCCACTCAAAAAAAAAGTAACGTGACGCTTGCTGTACCTCCTGGGTGTCATGGAAATCAGCAAATTTTAAAATGGCGGGCGCGACCTCCAAATATTCAAATTTTGACCCGAAATTTCCCCAGGATCATTTTTCCACCAAATTAAACCAAATGAGAGGGTATCTCAAAAATTTGAAACAAAAAAATTTTACTCCCCCACTTTTGCATCACCCTAATATATATATATATATATATATATAATATATATATATATATATATATATATATATACACACACACGGTGGATTGTCAAAAGTGGTTGGATGTGCCAATAGGAAAAGGAAAAGCGAAATGAGACCTGAATCGATGTAAATTTGACATAAATTGGGATCATGAAAGCCAATGAGATTTGACAGGAAATTTCCAACCGGAAATGAATTAGGGGTCAGTTTATAATTTCATAAAATTTATATGTCGGAGTAAAATATATATATATATATATATGTGTGTGTGTGTGTGTGTGTGTGATAAATGGGGAAATGAATAAGTATGGGGGATTGAAAAGGTTGAGTGGTTGTGGTCATGGCCGTAACTACCTATGAGGTCACCGAGGTCCGGACCTCGGTAATTATTTCCTAAAAAAAAAAAAAAGAGACTGAACCGTTCTCCGTGTATGAAACGCATATTACCGCTTTTCTTTTGAAAAGAGGGAGCGTCGAGCGTTTTGTGTTTTGTGTTTAGTGTATAGCTTGGGTTGTGTTTGTAGATGTCATTTTGGTCTGAATTTTGCTCGTCCCGCCGCGCTCGAAAAAAATCTGGACCTCACTAATTTCTAAACCCTAGTTACGGCCCTGGTTGTGGTGCATATGTCAGAGTGAATGGACAAATGGGTGTGTACCTGAAGACAGGAAGAAAGCAATAATTGTCGCAGTGTACAAAATGAAAGGTGAAAGGAGTGAATGTAAGAATTACTGAGATGTAAGTCTGTTAAGTGTAGTGAGGAAGGTGATAGAAAAATTTCGTAGTATTACAGAATGTTTGGTGAATGATGAGCGAGCGAGGAGGGTTCCGAGGTGGTAGAGGCTGTGTGGATCGAGTGTTCGGGATGAGACAAGTGACAGAAAAAGCACGTTAAAGGAACTGAGTGATTGGTTTGATATAAGTGTTGGTGTGCGTCAAGGATGCGTGTTGTCTCCGACGTTGTTGTTCAATTTGTTTATGGATGGAGTGATGAGAGAGGTGAAAGCGCGACTGCTGAAAAGAGGATTGAATCTGGTCGGATTGACAGAGTAAGAAATCGTGTGATTCTGGAAAAATGTAATGTTCATAAGTCAGTGGAAGTGAAAATTGAGGAAAGTATGTTAAGGTGTTTAGGACATGTTGACAAAATGGAAGATGATAAGAGTGGCGAAAAGAATGTGTAAGAGTATTTGCGAAGGTACAAGGAGGAGAGGAAGGCCAAGAAGAAGATAGATGGACATGGGGGGGTAAATGACTGCGTAAGCAAGCGTAAACTTTTATCCGAATGATGCACAAAAAGTGGTTTGTTAATATTGTGTAAGTTCGGGACAGTCTCTTTTATTTTTGACAAGACCCGGAGGAGGCGCCATTACGAATAGCGTATGAAGCGCCGCAGGCGTGAAATTTTGCCATGTGAGGGGGCTGTTCGTCCACCAGGACGCCTGTTTGTGAATAGATGAGTACGCTTTACTTTTTGTCTTCTCTTTTTTCACGTCCTCTCTGTACTTTACATCCTTGGGAAATGACATTTAATAATAATGATAATAATGATAATAATGATAATAATAATGATAATAATAATAATAATAATAATGAGACCAGCTGTAATATGGTCATTGATCACGGTCGATTTGAAACAACGAATCAGGAGAGGAACAGCATTGCCTACATTTAATATCCTTAAGGAAGTAATAACTGAAAAACAATTATATTTCCACAGGGTCTTCCAAAAACAATGGAAAGCAATGTCCTTTTTCCGAATATTTTAATTGAAAAACGTTTTACAAAATTAATGCCTCTCCCTTACAACGTTTTACTTCAATAAATCGAACCTACACCCATTTGGTCGACGAGATATAACTGACACTAAATACCTAACTTGACCTAACATAGCGTAACCTAACCTAATTTAGTGTAACCCACAATAACTTGTTGATTTGATGTCGCATCGATAAGGTGTCGCTAGCCCAGAGTGAAACTAACCGACAAAATTTTTTTACGTTTACTCTTAACACAGACGAAAAACTAACGTGATTTCTTTTTTTTAAGAACAGTCAACAAAATTATGACCCCAAGGGCCCAAATATTATACTGGGTGTTTCTAAAGTCGCGCAACCTAATATTTTACATATATATATATATATATCGGGTGGCCCCAAAAAAAGTTCTCATTTTTCAACTAGTCATATATCAGTAACCCGTGGACCTATATAGACGATATTTTAACACAATTTACAGCAAAGCCTTGTCTCACTATGGTTAAAATTTGAAAACGATATCATTTGTGCTTTTCTCACAATTTAGAAAATAAAAACTCGTGTCCAAAAAAACAAATATCGATTGTAGTCTATGCTCGGCCTTTTGGCGAATTTTAGGCCATGCGTAGGCTACGCCCGTTTCAGAGTTTACGAGCTTACAGACTACATATCCTTCAGTCCTTCAGTCGCAATCATGACATTGTCAGAAGAAGACTGTGCTCTCATTAAAGCTTGCTACATTGACAAAGGATGGAAGAGTGGAAGATTAATACAAGAGTTTCCAGGGAGAGGTTGGAAGAGACGTACACTAGACAAACTGTTAAAGAAGCTTCGCGATACAGGAACCACCACCAGGAAACCAGGAAGTGGCAGGCCAAAAACAGCAACACCACCAGAAAACATGGATTACATAAATGATAAAATCTGCTCTCAAGAAAATGAACCAGGGACTCATTTATCGCAATGGACAATTGCCAAAAATCTGAGTATTGGTAGGAGTTCTGTGCAACGTGTAGTAAAATCGCGGAACCTAAAACCATTCAAAAGGATTCCCACATCTAGAAAAAACGAAAATGTGAAGGATAAAAGAAAAACAAGGTAGACAGTTGCTTAATAAAATTTTCAGTTGATGGTGTTAAGAAGATAGTGGTTCACGGATGAGAAGGATTTTACACTGGAAATTCCACGAAATCCTCAAAATGACATTGTCTACAGACGTGGTCAAAAATGCGATATTCCGGTGAATAGACTGTATCATGAGACATCGCGATTTTCAAAAAAGTGATGATATCTGCAGGCGTTCCTTGGAACAGTAAAACTGACGTTCATTTTATTGATACCGAAACGACGAAAGTGAATTCCGTAAATTACATGGAACTTTTAAACACAAAGTTGTTGCCAGACTGCCATAGTCTCTATCCAGAAAATGATTTTTGTTTTCAACAAGATGGGGCACCGTCACATACAAGCAAGGCCACACAGGCATTTCTGAATGATAATACGCGCAAATTCATTACCAAGAATGAGTGGCTGCCTCAAAGCCCGGACTGTAACCCAATGGATTATTCGATTTGGGAGTTGCTGAAAGAGAAAGTTTATCGTGGGCAGCGCGAAGAATTTACTGAATGTGAATTAAAGGACAAAATACTACAATCATGGCAGGAAATTGACAATAATGAGGTGCAACGAAGCATCTCTGTGTGGAAGAAGAGACTCCGATTAGTTTGTCAACAGGATGGTGGTCCAATCGATCATTTAATTGGCTAAAATAAATAAAATATTCATGATATTTGTTTTTTTGACACGAGTTATTATTTTCTAAATTGTGAGAAAAGCATAAATGATATCGTTTTCAAATTTTAACCATAGTGAGACAAGGCTTTGGTGTAAATTGTGTTAAAATATCGTCTATATAGGTCCACGGGTTACTGAGATATGACTAGTTGAAAAATGAGAACTTTTTTTTGGGCCACCCGATATATGTGAAAATTATTTCACGAAAGTAACACGTGATTAATATTTATGATGAAAATAAGCACGAAGGAAAAAGGAAACACAGAATGGTGTTCAAGCGCTTTCGTCTAATGACATCCTCAGGAACAGTGAAATAAGTAACAAGTTCGAGACTATAAATTATATAGGTCACCAAAAAAATAAATAAAATAGAAAAATAAAAATTGTAGGAGGAGCATACAAATTTATAAGGAAAAGCTACCGGAGTTTTAGCACTTTGCCCCTCTGTCTAAATCCGTTCTGAACGAATTCAAAACAATAGGATTAAGCGAAAAAACGCCCTGGCTAATGTTAAAATTATTTGTAAGTTGAATAATGGCAGACTCAAGAATATTTCTATGAACAATGTTGCTTGAGTGAAACAAAATTGAAGCATTATTCCAATCAATACAGTGGGATAACTCTGACCAATGGACGAAAAGGGCACTGGACGACTGTCCCGTTTTAACGGAATATTGATGCTGTTTTACACGCGTGTGCAAATCCTTTCCCGTCTGTCCAATGTAAAAGGAATCACACTGTTTACAACCAAAATTTTATAGATAATGCCTGAATTATTGGTAGGGCTATTTTTTACTATGATATTTTCACAATTTTGTCATATGAAAATACTACAGTAATATTCAGGCTTTTTAGGCAATGCTAATGTACTTAAACTTTTGAATATTAATGCAGTATTTTTATATGACAATATTGTGAAAAATATTATAGTAAAAAATAGCCCTACCAATATAATTCAGGCATTATCTATAAAATTGGTTGTAAACAATGTGATTCCTTTTACATAGGACAGACGGGAAAGGATTTGCACACGCGTGTAAAACAGCATCAATATTCCGTTAGAACGGGACAGTCATCCAGTGCCCTTTTCGTCCATTGGTCAGAGTTATCCCACTGTATTGATTGGAATAATGCTTCAGTTTTGTTTCACTCGAGCAACATTGTTAATAGAAATATTCTTGAGTCTGCCATTATTCAACTTACAAATAATTTTAACATTAGCCAGGGCCTTTTTTCGCTTGATCCTATTGTTTTGAATTCGTTCAGAACGGATTTAGACAAGAGGGGCAAAGTGCTAAAACTCTGGTAGCTTTTCCTTATAAATTTGTATGCTCCTCCTACAATTTTTTACTACTTTATTTATTTATTTTTTTTGTGACCTACAGTGTGTATATATAGTCTCGAACTTGTTATTTACTTCAGTGTTCTTGAGGATGTCATTAGATGAAAGCGCTTGAGCACCATTCTGTGTTTCCTTTTTCCTTCGTGGTTTTCATCATATATATATATATATATATATATATACACATTAAATTGCGCGACTTTGGAAACACCCTGTATTTAAATGAGAATTACAGCTGTTGTTAGAGACGGAAGAATACAGACATGTCAACTCACGGATTTTAAGTATAATAATAATAATAATAATAATAATAATAATAATAATAATGATAATAATAATAATAATAATAATAATGATATAATAATAATAATAATAAATAATAATAATAAAATCGGGAGAGAATGAGAAATCTCACGGATTATCATACTTGAAGGTTGACGTCTCTGAGAATGATGTTTATAACTTGCGGGTCAGATTACCGTTTGCGGTTAGTTGTTTAACCGCCTTCTTAACGGTGAAAGTCATGTGTCGGAGGGGAACGACTTTACGCGAGATGCGAACCATCTACGGGTCGCTACACACACTGAACGCAGAAAAAAAAATCACTAATCCAACTAGGTAGTAGACCTAACGTCGATAATCAAATGACAAATGGTTAAGTTAAAATGAGTCTTATGAGGTTAGATTAATATAAACATAAAAAGGTTAAATTTGCTGAAAAGTTTCGCGTCTTCGTATAAAATTTGCTTTTAGGTACGAGTTTGAGATTATAACTTATAAACGGACCTATATACCTGCTTGATCGATAAGACATAAAATCGACACTTAAAAACTAACAACCTAACCTAGCCTAACTTAATATAACCTACAATAGCTTGTCTATTTCGTGTCAATCGATGTCTATTTCGTGTCAAGTCAATCGATATCGTTAGCCCGATAAGGCCAGCGACCTTAGCAGAGTGGGTAACACCATTTCCCTATAAACGAAGTGAACACAATAAGATCGGGGGCTCGAATCCCGATGATGCTGGTGGATAATAATCTGGGCGTTAGCTCAATGGGCCGCATTCGTTGACCTGAGCGCCGTGCCAATTTCTGGCGTTCCTGACGAATTATTATTACAGAGTTCTAAATTCACTCCCGTTCCTCCTGGAAGAAAACAAAAACAAGAAAGTTTATTCATATAAACCTCACAAAAGCTAACAACAACAACAACAACAACAAAAAGATACAACAAAATAATAAAAACGATAATAATAAAGTTGGGTTCACCAAAAAAAAAAAAAAGAGTTTTTCATCTGCGATTCTCTTGTTGAAAGCTGGAATGGCGGAAATGGCTTCCATATGAGACCTTCGCTTGGAATAATAAAGAGAAAGAAACCACTTTCAATCCCCAATAACGAAACGCACCAAGCTTAATATAAGTTTATTTCTTCCCCAGCAGCAAGCAATACAACGACTGACATTGTAAACAAAGGGATGGTGATCAACAACACATGGTGGCACAAATGACATGTTTATTTCCATTTAATGAGCAACGGTTAGTGAAAAAAAACTCATATTACCGGTGTATATATATATATATATATATATATATATATATATATATATATATCACACTCGACCTCACTTACCCCTAGTTGCAGTGCAACACACACACACACACACATATATATAGTGTGTGTGTCCGCGCGCGCGCACGGCAACTAATGGTAAGTAAGGATGAATTATCACACACTCAACGATGAAGTGGGGTAATTTCTTTTTGCGATGTAATACTTTCGGTACCTCGGAAAATTAAACAAATTTATATAAAAAACTAAAAACGTTTTTATTGTTAGAAAAAAATGTTGGTCCTCATTAGGTTAGGTTAAGCTAGATTAGCGAGTACCTCACTATTCGAGCCACCCTTCCAGCCCTCAACTGCGCCGGAAATACTTATCACGCCCTTCTCGGTTCGATGGCACTTACGTTAGGTTAAATTAAGTTTGGCTAATTAGTTTTTTGGAAATATGGATTTCAATAGGTCGGTACCTTACTTATGCGAAGATGCTCACATTGTGTGTGTGTGTGCGTGTGTGTGTGTGTGTTAATTGAAATTCATTTTAGAAAACGTTTCGAAAGTACTAAGTTACATCTTCAAAAACTTAGCAATATTTTAAATAAAATTAACTATTGTAATCATTTCCTACTGTTTCACTGTTTCCTTATATATCGGAGTTCAAAACTTTTGGTATTCCCCGTTATTCCGATCAGTAGAGTAAAATCTCCGTCGGATTACCAGACTCCAAAAATGGATACATTCCGAAGCAATACAAAAAAAAAATCGGTTATTGGGATAGTTTGGAACTACTGCCACGTGCCAAGTCCCCATTTTCCGCTCATGAATAAGGTTATCATTATTATTACTAGTACAGTTCCCGTCACTTCGCTGACGGTTAGACAGGTTAAACTACAAAAAAAGAACCCAGCCGTGAAAATTTTGAGCTTCACATTGTGTCAACATTTCTGAATCTGGTATCTCCCAAAACCTCCTCACCCCCATTCATACAACTTGGGGGCTAACCCCCTCCCCCATTACCCCCACCCCTCCCCATTACCACACCCATCCCCCATTACCCCACTCCCACCTTCCCCCACTCCCACCCTTCCCCCATTGCTAAACTACAGAAAAGAACACAGTCATGAAAATCTTGAGCTTCACATTGCCGCCCGTAATACAATTTCTGAATATTTTTTACAATTTCTGAATTTTTTTCTCACAATTTCTGAAAGTGTGACGGACGGACGGACAGACAGACGGACGGACAGCTCTCTTATTATAGTATAGATTATTATTAGCCTTTGGATTTTGCATATTTGCATACGCGCATATGCCAATGCATATTTTAAGCAGTTTTGAGCGAAACTGCATATTTCCATTTTTTTGGTTTAAAATGCATATTTTGGGAAATCATGAAATTATTAGTTTTTGTTCTGTCATCATAATAATTTACTAAAACACGTGGCTCGAGCAAAGTATTGTATAAATAAAGCCTGTACGTTAATCCGTTTGTATCGATGACTGTTGAAAATTTGGATATTGCAGACATTGTTACGTTAAAATATGTACCAATAGTGTCATGTGATGATGAAAGAGTTTTTTCGCAATACAAAAATATCGTTGCCGACAACGGACGAAACTGGTTTCGAACACTTATTGCATCATGTTGTCATAAAGTGCGACTTTGTTTGTAGATATAGTCCTTGTGCTATATATATATATATATATATATATATATATATATAATATATATATATATAGATATATAGTGTTATTTTGTTGAGAAAAAGAGTTTTTTCCCCATCTTTTCGTGTATCTAACTGCATTTTCTTGCTTTATTTTTCCAGTGAATTTCTTTTCAAAATATGCCTTGTTTTATCCTCAAATGAATAAATGTTATGCATATATTGCATCTTTCACTCCTAAAATGTCTTAAAAATCATAGCATTTAACTCGAAAGGTGATTAACTGAATTATTTAAAGGAGCATATTTGCATGCATATTTCGAGCATTTTCATTGCGTATTTAGCAATTTTTAAATATATACAAATCCAAAACCTAATTATTATCATTAAAACTTTTAATATTTTAGTTGACCAAAGGTGTGGTTTTCTTTAGTCGACTGATGATCGATTTGGTCATTACTCATTAGTACACTAAATTTTCTTTACAATATTCGGGATATCAGAACAAGAAATGCCAGTATCTCGACAGGGTACCAGCTAAAAACTACTAATTTCGCTCTCTCTCTCATATATATATATATTAGTGTGTTTCTTGGTTATAGGAGTGAAATTATTATTTTTTTTATTTAAACGTCCTAACCCCCCCCCCCCCCCCAAAAAATTGTTCCATGTGATGAAAAAACTGTGTGTGTGTCAGTTTCCTTTTAAATTGATTAATATTTTAGCGGTCGCCCAAGAGCACTGAAATTTTGGCTACTGTTAACCACATCACATGGCATCATACGACATCATATGGCACTGTCCCGGTTCTAACCGCTTTCTTTGTCGTTCAATTTTTACATATCTCATCAATTCACACGTTTATAATTTTTTTTTAAATTTTCTTCGTTAAGTTTAACCTTCTGTATATACTGGGGGGGGGGGGGGGGAGTAAAACCAGTGGCAGATTAATGGCCCAATAGGCCTGGGACCAATATTCCCTCTAATTTTTTTTAGTCCGTGTGCGGAAGAAATTTTCGTTGGGCAACATTTAGATTCATGGTGAAAAATTGTGCAAACTTTTCCGAGCGCTATTAATAAATAATCTTCAAATACTTAACCCCTTCCGCCCGACTTCGCCGACGTCCGCGCAATTACGCAATACGGATTTTTTTTAATCTATGCATTTGCATTTTTTCTTTTATACATTAACGCATTGAATATAAACCTTCTCTTTCTTATTTTTGCATAAAAACGAATAGTAATTATCTCATAATTCATAAAAAATAAAATTATTTTTTATTTTATTCCTATTTTGTGAATGGATAAAATCCTGTATTAATCTTGATAGTCTATTTTAAATTGCTAAATGCTAAAAATTGTTTCGAGAAATGATAACTAAAATAGTGATTTTCAATTAATGTTATTTTTATTTTATTTCTTTATTTTGTTGAATTTTATTTTACTATTTTTTATTTTATTCATATTTTTAGAATGGATAAAATGTTTTCATTTTTAAGAATATATAATATCGTAAACAGTTTTTAAGATCCATTTAATAGTACCGTAATGATCAAACTATCACCTTATGGAAATAATATTTATTAAACCGAGTAAGCAATGTATTGAAGCCGTCAGAGAAGCAAATAGAATCTTAGGATTTATTGGTAATCGTTCGCGAAAACAATGCTAACATTATATAATTCTTTAGTACGGCCCCACCTGGAATATTGCTTCCAATTCTGGTCCCCATATTTACGACAGGACGTAGATTGGAGAGAGTGCAGCGACTATCATCTAAGATGATTCGTAGACTAAGAAACAAATCGTACGCTGTCCGTTTAGAAATGTTGAATTTATTCTCACTCGTAAAAGGGCGAATTTGAGGAGATTTAATCCAGGTGTTTAAAATGATTAAAGGTTTTGATAATGTCGACGCCGAAAAATATTTCACCTTCAGAAGTGCAGGTAGAACTCGCGGGTAATGGTCTCAAATTAGTGGGTAAACATTTTAATTCTAATGAAGCTAAACATTTTATCTTCAATCGTACAGTAGTTAATTTGTGGAATGGATTGCCAACTAGCGTAGTTCAAAGTAATTTGATCGAATCCTTTAAAAAGAAACTAGATGTTTATCTTACCTTAAATCCCCCCCAGTTGGAAGCATATTTTAACTCATAGAAATAGTGTAGAATTTTCACTTGGATTCCCTCCTCTGTCTGTACATTTTTCGCCTCGTCTTTAAATTCTTTCCTACCTCTCAACCTCTTTTCTCCGCTTTGCTTTGAAACTTTGTCTTTAAATTTTCTTCCTTATTTAAACCTTCCTTCTTAAAGAGCCTCGTAGAGACCAGCCGGTCTATTGCTGTTTGGTGTCCTTTGTATTTCTTTGAATATATGCTTTCTTTGTTGAATATGCTGGCCTATGTTTTCATTCGCAAGATCACAATCATATACGTAACGTAATGAACATGAACAAACGTTACCATAGGCCGATTTGGATCAATCAGTCCCTGCAGTTCCCTCTAAGGTGTGCGCGCGCAGCCCGCACACGCGTTGTAAAACCCGCGCACACAGCAAAATAAAATGCGCACAGGCTCAAGCGTATCATGAGTCACGACAGTAAATGAAGTAATTTAAAAAATATACCGTCACACAAGGTCTGACCATTTGCATCAACATACTCTATAGTCGCTCTTTTAAGTATTAAGAGTGTCGGCAACAATAATACTCAACTCTTTCTTTTCCGTAACACTCGTTTAGTGTCTTGTCTCGCATAAAATACTTTTCTTCAACATTGTTTTTACCGATATGCAACGTTTTATATTTATCTATCATATATTAAAGTTCATTTGCCAAATTTCAGCCCACTCTAGTAATTTATCTTGATACAGTTCCTATGTTACTTGGTGGGCCTATGTTCCTTAGTGGACCTGGGGCTACAGCCCCACCAGTCCCCTGCCTAATCCGCCATTGAGTAAAACTTCAACGTTATTGAGCGACCTCTAAATCTTCCTTGATTTGTAAAATATTTGACATACATTGTTTTCTCATCAAAAGGAACGATTCTAGAGGGTAGGAGCATAGAATTTCCAAATTTAGAAAATAAGGAGCACCCTAATATATATATATATATATTATATATATAATATATATATATATATATATATATATATATATATATATACAGTGGAACCTTGCTTAACGAGTGCCTCGTATAACGAGAAATTCGTATAACGAGCCAAAGAATGGGGGAAAATTACCTTGCATAACGAGCGACACTTTGCTTAACGAGCAAAATATTTCGTCAAAATTTAAAGCGTAGACAAAAACAAATGTCTCTAGACAGTTTCCTCGTGAAAAAGGATCCAAAAGAAAGTGAAAGTGCCTCTAAAAAATTTAAAGCTAGTGACTGTGAGCTCGTCGAGAATGTTATTGCATTGAACGAAGACGATTCTCCTCCTTCCCCTCAATAACCCTCTCCTCCTCCCCTGTCTCTTCATTTCCTTTGCGTGCGTCAGGAGCACCTTCTCTCTTCGTAAGTTATTTATACATTTCACCGTTTACTAATTATTTACATTCTCTTTTGGGTTAATTTTTATTAATAATCTTTTCATTTCATGCAATAATAATTTAAAAAACGCCTTTAAATATCATTATAAATATTATTTTAAGTATTTTTTAAGCATGGAACGCATTATCATATTTTACATTGATTCCTATGGAAAAAATTGCCTTGCTTAACGAGCATTTTGCATAACGAGCACAATTCGGGAACGAATTATGCTCGTTAAGCAAGGTTCCACTGTATATATATATATATATATATATATAAGCTTTTCAAAACACAAAAACGTGTAAAAAATATAAAATAGTTAAAATCTCCAAAGTTAAAGAGAAAAAAAAAAAGAACGGAGAAGTTTTTCGAAAGAAACGACCTTCTTCATTCGGGCGGAGTATAAAACCGAAACAAAATAAAGATATAAGAGACAAGAAAAATTTTAAAACGTTATCCCTCAGGCAACTCAAAATGTGGTAAAATATTTCGTATAAAAGACGCTTTTGACAGACAAAAATTGCCCCCCCAATTTCACTTGAAATTACTCATTTTTTTAATTAAAATTCTCGATATTTTTTTAATAAGAAAAGATTAAGTAAGTTTTCTTTAATCGTTATTATTAATATTTAAGGGCAATTTAGCATTATTAATATCCATATTATGATCACTATCAAGACGATATTTATGCAAGGCCGAGTTATCGTCAGCAGTATTCAAACTATTGTATATTTGTGCTGATATAGACGTCTCTTAAAATCAAATGGTTTCTCCAATATCACTATTACAAACTCTGGTTTTATATATATATATATATAATATATATACAGGGTGTACATAAAGTCAGGATCTATTTTTGTGAAGCACTTGGAAATTATATGGAATTCAATCATAAAATGATAAAGTGGTAACATTTATTAAATAATTAAGAGTAGGATTCGACGTGACGCCCATCAGTATCCCTGCACAGCTCAAATCGTTCCGCAGCATTTCTAAACACATTCTGGAGCATTTGCGGGGTTATGTTATCTGCAGCAGTTCGTATACGTAAGTTTTCAAGACTCGTAATCTTCGTCTGATAGACGTGCGATTTGATAAAGCCCTATGCAAAGAAATCTGATAGACGTGCGATTTGATAAAGCCCTATGCAAAGAAATCTAAATGGTTGCGTGACTTTTGGTACACTATATATACATATTATATATGTACGTGTATGGAGGATTTATAATAATAAAGATGTCTATATGTTCATTTATACACACCTAAACGGCTAGGGCAGTGATGGCGAACCATTGACTCACGGGTCAAGTACTGACCGACGAGGCAATTTTTAGTGACCCACGAGCTCTTATTTAAATAAAATATGACTAATTTTTAATATTTTCTGCCTATTTATAGTCTTAAAATTATTTTATTCTCCCACCGAAATAAACAGCTGATACACATTGAAACGTTTTTAAACGTAGAGTATAACTTTTAAAAACGTGTGTGCATGTATAACAACCGACCGAAATAAACAGCTGATATACATTGAAACATTTTTAAACGTATAGTATACGTTTAAAAACGTGCGTGTATGACAATCGACTCATGGTGCGCGCCGCGCGCTCATCCGTCTTCCCAGTTTTGCAGTTCAAATCTTTAAGTTTGGGAGTGCCAAATTATTAGTGCAGAATATATCCCATTAAAAAAAATGGCTACAAAAAAACGAAAAACTAGTTCTGAAGGCAGTGGAACTGGAAGGTTATTTCATGAAGAGTGGACCGTAAAATACGGTGTTATTAAACGAAATAATAAAGCTTTTTGTTGTATTTGCAAAGTGGACATTGTTGCTCGCTTTTATATTAAGCGACATTTTGAAAGTAACCACAAAAATTTGTGCTCAATGTCAGATGAAGAAAGGAATGAAATTATTATGCGGCAATTAAACCAACAGCAACAACAATCCGCTATTTTCTGAAGTTACGAGAAAAGGAATTGGAATAGTCAATTTTGGGTGTAACCAAAGAACAACAATCAATAGAAAGAGTAGAGAATCTTATTCTTGCAGAATGGAACTCTTTACCAAATTCTTTTGCATCAATGAAAAAGCTAGCATTAGCTCTGCTAACGATGTTTGGTTCATCTTATTCGTGTGAACGGTTGTTTTCCTCCATGAATTTCGTCAAATCCACCACTAGGAATCGTCTTGGCCCAGATATGAGTGCTGCGTGTGTGAGACTAAAGACAACTAAATATAAACCTCGGATCAAAACATTAGCAGCTATAATCCAACAAGAAGCTTCTCACTAAAAATAGTAAGTAAGTAAATTATTGTGACCCAATTTCGTTTTTTTAAAAATCAAAAGTAACAAAAATGATTCGCCAGCAAAAAAGGTTCGCCACCACTGAGTCCTAAACTATTCTAAATTAGGGTACATTTAGAATTGATAGGCTACACTGTATTATTTGGTGAAAAATTTGTTAGTTTCTTGTTTGGGGGTTCCATTACTTTTGGGATACACTGTATATACGAAACTTATGCGCGTCTACATCATTTTAAAAAGTAACTCCTCTAACCTTAGACGTAACGGAACCATCTGGACCTTATTCCAGAGGGTGAAGTTTTCTCTTTTGAGCGATATACACAGACGACTTCATAACGCTGATAGCTCTCTCATGTTAGCGATCTAAATCTGGGAAACGGCGGTAGAAGACGAAAGAGCGCTTAATACACACTCCTCGTGAGCAAAAAAAAATTATTTTAAAGAGTTTAAAACGGGGATGCCGAACTGGTCAATCACGAAGCATTTTTAGGTTTATCGCAGGGCAGAAATGGGCATTTGCCCAAAACTGCAATAACCCTAAGAACTTATCCGAATCTAATTTCTTACCCGAGGCAAAATGGTTCTGGACACCCCCAAGGCTATGAAAGAAAGTTGGTCAAGTTTCTACGTATACGTGCATCTGCTTTCGCTCGGCCACACATATACATAGTGTAAGTAGGGTAGAAGGCAGTTGAGTAATGGAGCAGGATCAATGGATCACGCTCCCTAGCCAAAATTTAAGAGCAAGTCAGTTCCCAAAAAGGGTTGGACACTCCTCTTTAAAAGTCACGGTTAACCAAAAAAGTCTTAAACATTTTTACTATCAGCAGAGAAAGAGAGGGAAAAAAACAGACTATCCATTTTTCCTGTTTGAAACCACCGTCACCCAGTTTACCTCAGATACCCATATTGCTTTTGAAGAACCTTCCTCATTGATACATTTTTTGTGGGAAACCTTTCAACGTGTCCTGTCAGAAATTTACATATTATTGCTAAAAATATTTGCCTTTTATAAATTGAACTATCCCAATGATATACGAGACCTGTTGTGCAGCCTCCATTAAATAGATAATATTATATATATATATTTATATATATATATATATATATATATATATGCTAAAGATTAACGGTGGGTTCTCAAAACTTTCGTACATATATTTTTTTTTCAAATATCGATAGAGTGAAAAGGGCAATTTCCTCGAAAATTTAAAAAAGTTTTGTATAAAACTTGGTAATAATGTTGCTTTCTCACTGTCGAACCAAAAGCATTAATTTTATGGCAAAAGTAATCAATATTATTATATATATATATATTTATATATGTGTGTGTGTGTGTGTATGTGTGTAAATTTGATTGAAGAGTTTGTTCTCAAAGAAACTCAATTTAGTGAGGAACAGTAGAGACTGTATAAGTGTTAAAGTTTTATTGGCAAACATTTGGGAAACTTAGTTTCCATATTATCAGTGTTAAAAAAATAAAAAGGTTAAAATGGACGAACAAATATGAAAAATAATTAAATGTAATGAAACGAGAGATACACAAAAATATGCTAAGAGACTAAAAGAGGACAATTATAACATATGACATTGATTAAGTGTGATGAAACAAAAGATATATAAATATATATCAAGAATAATGAGGCACAGTTAAAATACATACACATGGTCATTAAAAATAGGATTATAAAAGCATAAGGATAATAGTGAGTGTGTAAGAAGTCAGTAGTTCAATTGGTTTTCATTACAAATTGAGCGAAAACTGTCTAGTGGGTTTGGACAAATATTGGCTGGTGGAATCTTCATTTCGGTAGGATTTGTTCAAGAATCAAGCTGAATGGTATAGCAACAGGATTTATTTCGCTATGCTTAAGTTGAAGGCAGAACTGTAGTCACTGAGGGATGGTTTTGTACTAAGAATATGTAGGGATCCGAGGATACGGAGGTCGGTTGCTTAGTGGATGTGCGAAGTAAAAAAATTTGAAACTGGTGGTGGGTGTGTAATAATGATCCGTTATAGCTGACTTTTATGCCGTTCATGCCTGAATTATAAAATTTTTATCTAAAAAATTTTTCCTGTTCAAGCCAAAATAACCTCTAATATTCAGAGCGTAAGGCTCAAAATGAATTGTCAAGGTCATGTTGCCATAAGGCAACGGTCGGCGTTAAAGGGTTAAACCACTGAACCTCACGTGGTACTCCAGTCAGCTAAGGCGATTATATACTAAAGGCCTCTCTACAAATCATAAGCTCATATAACTTTTACATTTTGAAGTACATTTTGCATCTGCAAATGTAAACCTGCCTTAAATAATTAATTACAGGGTAGCTTACCCCTTAAAAATTTTAATGTGATTTATACTATATTCATTTTAATAATTTTTATATTTAATTAATTTTATCTATTTTAAATCCTTAGTTTCAATTTCATTATTCTCATTTTTAATTATTTTGTAAATATCTTTTATCGTTAATATTTTTCAACCTATTTTTCAAATTTCTAGTTGCCCTGAAGATGGGCAAAGGTTTCCATGGAAACGGTGGTGAAGCTTCATTACCCAATGTTTTATACGCTTTTGTCTTGGGGCTTCACGTTAATTCTACGTGATCTTAACCGGTTTCCGAGAAACAAATCGCTACGTATATACAGGGTGTCCCATAAGTCCGGTCTCGTAGGAAAATTTATTTTAAAATTAAATTTACAAAATTAATACATTAGAACTAAAACAAATGTTCAAATTGATGTCTTGTTTTGGGACCTTTTTTTCTTTTGTTGCGGGTAGAATAAAGCGCAATCGCTACTATGGAAGCGAGTTACACTCTTGAAGAAAAGGCGTCCGCATTTTAGTCAGTGCGCGTCATTCTACCTGCAACAAAATAAGGCCCCAAAACAAGACCTCAATTTGAACATTTGTTTTAGTTCTGATGTATTAATTTGGTAATTTAATTAAAAATAAATTTTCCTACGAGGCCGGACTTACAGGACACACACACACACACACACACACACACACACACACACACATATATATATATATATATATATATATATATTAAAAAAATAAAGTTGAAATTGACGTTAAAATGAAGGAACATTTTCCAACCATTTATATTTTCTTGGACTCATTCCGGGAAATTATTCCTTTTGAATGTTTTTAATTTTGAATTAGCATGAGACTAAATTTAACAAGAACAATTTTATATATATATTAGTGATGGATCGAATAACCGCAACCGCACTACAACCGCACAAAAATTCACAACCGCAACCGCCGTTCCATAAGTGCGGTTGCGGTTGTAAAAGCTTAGTTAATTTTAATTTTAGGTTAATTAGAAATATTTCTTTTTTTAAAAAGAAAATGATGGGTCT